>CM038793.1:183240829-183405599 GCA_021764765.1 Vicia sativa | reverse complement strand
GATTGCCTCCAAATATGTGCTTGGAACACCCACCGTCAGTACCAATCTTTCTTGGTAGACACTAAGAGAATGTTAGCCTACCGTGGCAGGCCTTTCTCTTCCACCGCCGAGAGTATGATACTTCGTTGGTTTTAGGCTTCACATAAGACCCTTGATTAGATATCCATGAAGTCTGTGAGTGTAAAGATTTTATGTGACCAAACCCTTCATAATAATGACATTCTTCATCTTTGAAACTGCTTGTTCATGTTTCTATGATTTTGATGTTGCACCCAATGTCGGGTACATCCGCTTGACATTGGTCTATTAGGTCCTGCTCTTCCTTTGTTATAGACAAACTTCTTAGTCTTCATATACCCCGAGGCGCACTGCTCACCGGCTCGGTACGACATCTTGTCATCGACTTCCTGTGTTTGTTCCATTCTCGTTATTTGTAAATTGCAACACATGTACCGAGCTTTTAATATTCTCGCTTTCGTCGTGACACCGCTGACATTGTTTTCCTATGTCTCTTCTTCTTAATGTCACCAACAGTTGCTTTTCACCACATATCCTAGACCATGCTTATTTCCTCAAGATTTTGTCCAAGTCAAGAATTTCTTCCAACTTATCAAGATCAGATGTCAACATTTCGATGCATTTGACATCCGATCAAGTTTGAATTCTGCATAACAATATCACTATTGAGGTGATTTATAGTGGTTGTTTTCTCTTTCTCACCTTCAACTCACATTCTCGCTTCCAACTTCTCAATCACTTTTTTTCGCTCCTCATTCTCACGACATGCTTCACCATTTTTATACACAATTTCCGTAGTTTCAAAGAAGCCTTCAAATGTCACTCGCTGCACCTCCCAAAATTTGCCTCCTCCTATCTCTCATTATCCGGGTTTAGGCTTCGTGATTTATCATGACACTACATGCATTCATACCACGGGTTCTATGGTTACGGATTGGAGTCGATTCAAAGATTTCATGGTGCGCGTGGTGCTTTCAACCAACTGATATTTGAAATGACTTGAGTTTAATATTGAATCTTATTCGCTCATATTCGGGTTTTCGGTCATGTTCGATTGTTGAATTGAATGGTTTGTTCTGATGGAGCTACCAAGTCGTTATTTTAATGTCATTACCTCCGATCGTGAGATCAATTCATCACGAGTTCAAGGCTTTTGCCGTTGTTTCGAGTTCATTGTTCAAGATGTAAAGGGTGGATTATGATTATCCGCTTATTAATCAACAATACAAGTTCTAGTGCGCTTTGGTTTGCTCGCCGACTTTGTTCGTTTGGCAATAATGATCAGATGAAATATTCATCCGAGGACTGCCACACGATTTACGAATGTCAAATTGCCGCATGTCGAGATCTTTTCTCGTCGCTCATCGCCACAAGATTCGAGGCATTCTTTTTTAAAAACTAGAAGTTTTATGGAATTCGTTGGTTCCAAATCTTTCTACTACCGAACGGGTTCGATTTGGAAATGTTATTGATGATTCCAAGTAATCTATCGATCAATTCTAAAAATCAATCATTAAGTTGACTAAGGTTTTAATCAAGAATTTTATTTGAAACTTAGAGTTTTAATTTTTGTTTCATGGCAAAAGGTTCGGATTTTAAATGAGCGGATCAACATGAAAACTTTATGGCCGAAATTCAAAAGATTCAAGTATTGCTCATTTGCCATCAAACCATCTTCAGATTTTGAATTTAATTCTCAAGTTTCATATACTAGAGGATTCAAGTTCTAAAAATGCAACAACTATGTTACTACTCGCTTGATTCAAGACTACAAATTGGAATTATAGATCAAGTAGAATTGGATACATTTGATTATCAATATTTCAACATGTTTTGTTTTAACCAATTTTAATTTTGGTTCATGACAAATTTTGGGATATTTGATGCATAATGAATTTCCAATTTTATACACAATCAAGAATTCAATCAAGTATATTTCCAAGTTGTGTTCATAAAATTCCAAGATTTCCAAGATTGCTTCAAAAAGTTTTCACACAAGGACACGAATCGAATTACATGTTACAATTTGTCAAATCTTAAAATACAAGTTTCAATCCAAAAGCCAAACAAATTCATTCAACATCCATTTCTTTTCCTTGTCATTCAAGTTTCAAAATCTTATTCGAATTCAAATGACACCTGCTTACAAGGTAGAATCAAACTTCCTAATTCAACATTCACTTAACTTTAGTTTGTACAATGCTACGAGTCATTGAATTCACAATGTCAATTTGAATTTGTAACATTACAAAATTTCAAGCTCTAAAAGTTCCTAGATTACGAGTTTTAAGTCCTAGCAAATGTTACTAATGCTATGTCCTAATCCTATTTCCTATGAGAGGATGTTGTTCTTCGGTTTATGTCTTCGTTTCTATCTTCGAACCTCGCTTCGACCAACCTTCTTTCACCGCTTTCCCAAGTTTGCACCATCGCTCGTGATACATGAAACAAACAGAAAATAGTTAGCAAGTAAACGGCAGCGAATAACGCAAGTGCCCATACATAATTCTATCTCATCATTAGGATTTTCTTTTCAATCAGTCATGGGGTTTCATCATAACCGAGGCCTCATAACAAATCATGGCCATAAACCTCACTATTGAAACCTCAAGAGTGTTAACCCTCGTTCAAATAGGGTGGTAGAAAGAAGAAGAGGAAAAGGCTGGCATGATGACAAAGAACTTTACACAGATGTAAGGGTAAAATCGGGCAAGTTTTACCACAAACAATACACCAAGACTTAACACAATCGAAAGGTAGCAATTTAATGCATCTACAAAGATAACATAGTCGAAATTATCACCAATGCAAAATGGAAGCCCAACAAGCATTTTCATAAGGCCTTGTTTTCAAAAATCACAACCAAAGTTCACCAAACCCTATTTCGACACTATATAAACATTCAAAGCACAAGAACCAGGAGGCACCCCATCGCTCACAAAACCCTAGCCGAATTCATCATAAACCCTAACAAGATACTAAAAACACGCAAGCCAAAACCCGTAACAATAATCGCTACCAACCAAACCCGTAACAACGCTTATCAAAGCCAAACCTAACAATATCCATCCAAAACGAAATCATCATTTCCCCAAAAGAAAATCCTTCGTAAAGAAAGAAGACGAGGCAAAAGAAGTGCTTAGCAAGGTAAATAGAAAGGTCTCACCGGTTAATACGAGTCATTCATTGTGGTACACCCCATCCCATTCTCGATCTGTAAACATGAACAAACAAACGTTTCAAAATCGTAACATACTATAAGAGTAATGCAATGGAGATCGTAGCAGGTCGTGATCGAGAGAGATCGTGAGCCGAGAGAGACAATGCGAGCGCTGACGAGAGAGATCGCAGAGATCGGAGAGACAAAGAGCAGAACGAGAGACTGGCGAGAGGTCGAGAGACAACCCGTGAGAGAACGGTAAGAGACGGAACATGAGACGATAATGAGACACAAGCCGGTGAGAGTCCCGAGAGGTTGTGAGAATACTGGCTAGGTTCATGAGGGACTATGAGAGGTTGTAGAGTCCAGAGATGAGGTAAATGATCCTTTCCCTTTTGTTTTTTTTTGTTTTATATAATTTGATTTTGGTTTTTATCATAATTAAGTTCTAAGTTTTTTTGTAAATTAAGTGTTAGTTTTTAGGATTTAGTTTTATTTATTTTATAATATCAAGTTTAATTAAAATATAATTAACTCACTAAACTAATTTTAGTTTTAGTTTTAATAAATTGATTTTCATTTTATTTATAAAATATAATTTAAGTTTAGTATTAGTTTAGATTAATTAGATTTAGTTCTATTTCTTTTTAAGTTATAAAATGGGTTTAGAATAAGTTTTAGTTTTAAAATATATTTAAGATTTGTTGTAGTTTAGCCAAAGTGGTGACACTTGTCGTCACTGCTTGGTCTATTTTCAACCGCTGTGTATGTAATATATCTATTTTGCACCCTCCCGCTGAGCCATCGACCGCCAAAGGTCCGCATCTACGCACTGTAATCGGTGACCACAAGATGCTTCTCATGGAGCTGCACACAAGATCCAAGAAATTTTTGGGCTTGGGCTCGCTTTGTCGCTGACCTCCATTTAAAGCTCCAATCAGCCCATTTCTAAACCTCTTTAAATTAATATTATGCAAGTTTTTTATATAATGATGTACTAAATAATATTTGGTATATGGTATTTTTATTTGTTGAATTATCAATTAAATTGTTAGTTGATTTTTATCAAGTAAAAATATCTATACTAATAATTATTTAAATTCGGTTTGTATTGTGTGTTAATTTATTTTTATTATCCGCTTTATCATTATATGCTTGTATTTATTACATGATTGTACACTCCACTCGTGATTAATATAAAACAACAACGCCCGGCTCTCTCATTTTTGTTACCCACACCAAATTTCTATGGTCTCATGGTCGGGACGGTATGGCCATCCTCACGAGGTTAATTAAAGCCCTCGTTGCTTTGATTAATCATAACCAAAACAATTGGTCCATATACCAATCACCATGCACCGTGGTCTCATGGTCAGATGTAGCATCTATCCTCACGAGGTTAATCAAGTCCATATACTTGGTTAATCATAACCAAATATCATTTCACGTCCAACGCCGCAATTTTCCAACACACTTTCAAGTCATAATTAATCGAACTTGCTATTTCCAAAATCAATTTTCTCCAAAAAAAACATAGTGTTATGGTACTTAATTAAATTGTTAGAGGTTCGCCTAACGATTTAATTAAATGTAAAGATTTTGGGCCATTAGAGGTAAACCAAATGATCAATACTTTATTCCATACACTGAACATTTAAAACACTTTCATATTAAATTAATTAATTGAATTTGTTTTCTTTAATCGCTTTTTCTACAAAACAAAACAAAACATAGTGTTATGGTACTTAATTAAATTGTTAGAGGTTCGCCCAACGATTTAATTAAATGTGTTATCAGCCATTAGAGGGCAACCTAAATGACTTAAATACTTTATTCCATACACTTAATAAAAGTGAACTTTGTTTCACCTCACTCTTTTCATAATAAAGATTTTTGATGAGAGAAGATCTACGACCTCAATCACCAACTCGAGTATGAATCGTTTAGGTTGCCCAACGCTTTGGTACTTGTCATCCACAACTAAAATCAATTCAACCCATTCAAATCCTTTTCGCCATATGCGATTATCAAAATCAAAACATTTTCTTCTAAAATCAACACAACCAATCCAAGACATTTTCAACAAGAACTACGGAGTTTTGACTTTCCCATTGCACGAGGGAACATGGCACGCGGTTTCAAACCGTGTCAAACTCAAAATAATAACAAACAAATCCATTTTCTTTTTATTTATTCATGACTTAGAAATTAGCGACAACACACACAAACACATTTCAAACTAAATGGGTCCCATCGAGTACGATGGACGTGAAGAGGTGCTAATACCTTCATGCAACCGACTCCCTAATCCACGCTTTTGGTCCTCAGACCGCCTTATCCAACTTGTGGGTTTTATCTATATTTCCGCTCTTTTTTACAAATAAAATTAGGTGGCTTTCATTGTTTTGAAAATTCATTTTAAATGATTTTGAAAATCAAGTTGCTTCGCCACACTTCCACCGGGACCTTTAAAAATCTTTTGACTAAGCGAGTCAACCCTAGTTTAGTTCTTCGCATGTTCAGGTGTTTGTTTATCGCTTCTTTATGCTTATCTATTGTTTATTGATTATTATTCTCCTTACACTTTATGTATATTATTTTGTTGATATATTATTGTGATGGGAATTCACGGGCATTACATAGATAAGCCCACTACCTGTGATTCTAGGTCACCTTTAGGAATAGAGGGTCACAGCTCAGGTCCACCGACCCATTGTCTTGCTGGGCCTGCCAAGACCGCTTAGAGTTGGTTGTTTTAGGAGGTTGTTGGCCGATAGCGCAGACATCAATCTTTGGACAAATGACCTATAACTCTAAGTTTGTTCATGTTATCCAAGCCTAGACCAACCGCCTCAATAATGGATTTCGGCATCCTTAAGATGCTGGTATACTTTTACAAATACTATCGCCATGTAGGCCTCTCGCGATGGATATGTTTGTAAAGGGATCCGAGACTCCGAGAAACATTTAGCAAAAACACAACCACCTTGTTCGGGATTATCGGGTGTTTCAGAGCTATCCTATCGTAGAGCCCACCTAAATAAGTTGTTCTAATTATCAACATCCTTCATGATTCACGCCTTCTAACCTCGTATTATCATCATGTTGCATTCCATTTGCATCAATCATCTCAAAAGAGTTTATTTCTTATCATCCATGCATCATGCATTTCATACCAACCAGAGGACTCATTTCAACCCGGGTTTATTCGTAATCTCAAGATTGCAAGACCGATTTCTAACATCGCTCGCCATCATGGATCAACTCCAGCAAGTGTGGTCATGAGAATACCTCATATAGATACTGGATGGATCAATCATGGAGATTATCCAACCTCGCCATTGGACAAGAAGAGTTAAAGAAGTCGTCAGAGGTCCAAGTGTTATATGGATCATGTTAATCCACTGTGTGTCGGGTCTTAACCGCATGGAGGTCCTTTCAAATCAAAATGTCAAAAACGCCGCGAAATGCATGTCAATGGAACTTCTCACTAGGATATCTTCGAGTCTTCGCTTGACACCTTCGTGCTCAATTGATCAGAGATCGAAACCGAGAAAAGCTTCACCTCGGAAAAGGATGAAAGCTATCGAGGGTCGTGATTCCCCGGTTTGACGCCTTCAGTTTGTGCTTCAGTGCCCGGTATCAAAATTCTACAAAGTTCAAAGTTCCCACTTTCGAGAAGTAGTATAGGTATCTTTGTCCGATTACTCACATCAAAGCCTATTGCAATATGGCTTCTATGTGGAAAATGTCTTCATACACATTTTTCAAGATAGCTCCCCGGAGCATCTCTCGAATGGTACACCTTACCGAGCGAACTCACATCCAAACTGAAGGAATTCCATCAAGCTGTCAATCATCACGACTATAATACAGGACATGGTTCCCACTAGAATTCAACCCAAGGCTTAACTCAAAAGATCAAGAATCTTCTGTTATGCGACGTAGACGGAGAGAATTAGATGCTGTGAGTTCAACCTCCTTTGGAACGAGAACTCATCGAGATGTTCTCCAATACCTTGCAAGGTCCCTATCCGATTGCTGGATGTACTTTCTCATGTTTTCACCACCTGTCAGAGGCTAACGAATCGAGCGTGGTCTCAAGATGGGTAATACCATGATGTTTCTATTGCTCGAATTTCCGAGCAACGATGAAGATGCAAGTACATTTTCAAGGACGAGGAAGAAGCTCTGCCACCCTCCGTCAGATTCTAATCAATGACAACAACTACTTCTAATCAAGGTTCACAACTGTGCTACAACTATTCACGAACACCAAAGATGCTCCTCAAGAATGTATCGTTCCTCGACAACAAACTTATCAACAAAATCACAAGAACGAGGTGGAAAGAATCTAATACAATGAGAAAAGTGCATGATCCAATTCCTATGCCTCGCCGTGAGTTGCTTCACCTACTCCAACATTCTTTGGTGGAGTAAAGGAGCCTGGATACCTCTTTTCCATATCCTTGGGATATGATCCCGATGCTCACTGTGAGTTCCATTCGGGCACCCGCCACAATCAAGGATGTAATCTTTTCAAAGGCACAACAAAAACTCATTGATTCCAAAGCCATCACGCTCATTCCAGGCCACGCATCAATCGAACTCTTTGACTCAAGAACGCCAAGACTACTTAAGTGCACCTTCCAAGTAAGAATCCATACGAGACTACCTCCCAACATGGAGATTTCAGTTTTATCTTGCATGCTCATTTGTAATTTTTCTTGTTTTGTTCAAGATTTTTATGTGCAAAACTTGCTCATTTCTAATACTAATCATAATGCATCAATATGTTTGTCTTGAATTGATCCATTCGTATTCACCTTATTTGTTTTACTATGCTTTTGATATTCAACCTTATTAATAAAGCAACACCTCCGTAGGGAGGATGATGAATAATTTACTAATCTCAAACGTTATCTTCGAGTAAAACCCCGCTAATGATGTATAGGCCTTGTTTCAAATTCCCAAACACCGAGATATAAGGGAGTGAACCCTCGCTAACCCCTTTTGAGCTCGGCAGGGAGCTTTTTCTGCTCAGAAAACCCTCATTTTTAACCCGGCAGTAAGGTTCGCTTAACCGATCGAGCTGCTAAAACTCATCAATAGCGATCTAAGGATAACAATGGTTATCCTTTAAAGATCGAGGAAACTCAAAGCCGCAATGGTCAATCTTCGCCAATCAACAATGTGCATCGAAAGAGGTTGAAACCGTAATGGTTAACTCTCACATAATGTGAAACTGTCAGATGATGATACCCCAATTGTTATCTCTCATCCACCAAGGATTCAAGCAAATACCATCACCGAATCAAACAAGGTGCAAGATCACATGACTTGTTCAAAAGAAAAGTGATAAAAAATGATGACAAAAGCCCGCTAAGTCAAAACTTCAGTAAATTAGGCAAAATGGCAAAAGAAAAGAAAATAAAAAAGAAAAGGATTACAAACAAAATAAAATCCTCCAAAAGAACAAAGGCGTGTGATCAAACACCAAAAGCAAGAGGTGAGGATGTCATGTCCAAGAAACCTCGGTTCCTCAACCGCATCATAAACTTTCTCAAGAGATGAATGCTCGCATCAAGTTATCCAACTTTAATGAAGCAACACTTAGAATGGGAGGCAATTATTTTGAGCCTAAAAATTTTAAAACCCGAACCGACTCATGCTATAAACCCTTAAAAGTCCTAATTTAAGCATGGTTAATTCGAAGCAAATTGTTACAAGAATACTAAGAACTCGACTCCTGTAGAGGCTCTAAACATTGAGTCAGTATCCTCAATCTTTACAAAATCATGGTTTCGATATCTTTCAATACAAGCTTTAACTTCAAGACAAACATGAACTTTGCATTAGAATTATCATTCAGAGAATAAAACATTTTTTGCATATAAATAAGTGCTTAAACATAAAGTCGAGCTGCATAATACAAGCATTTGGATGATAATTTGATTGTCTCAGGACATATTGCTCAAGTATTGATTAAGAACAAAGGCATCGAAATAAGAAGTAAGGTTGTGAAGTAGCCTACTTCCAAGATGAAACCACCCCGAGTAGATGATATCTTCAAAGGTCACCAATCGACATTTATGCCTAGATTCTGGAGAATCTCTCAAGGAGTCGAGCAATCAAGGGCATTCACCGGAGTATGGTTGAAACCTTTCACCTTCTGGCCGATCAGGCTGTCCGTTTATAACATTCGAAAGCATCATCTTGATGATACAGATTTCAAGAAATTCTTTCTCGAGGTGAATTTCTTCAAAGTCGCTACAGACCGGCAAAGCATTGCGTAGGTATTCTCCACCCTCATAATGATCGTCAAGTCCAGCGCAAGCTAAACAACTATCGAGCCAAGGACGTGTTTCCGGAAGTCGTGGATCGCCATCTCACCTCATCGAGATTCGTCCGTTGGATTTCTCCATCAAGTTCAGATCAATATCTCCACCAAGTCGATCGCTATCCTCACCATCGAGATCAAGATTTTGTTATTCAAAGATTTTAAATAAAGGCATGATACGCTCGAGCACTCCATTAACCGACAAAGTTTTTCTCCAACAAGAGTTATCTATATATGGCTGTGTGTCCCTTGGATGTTATCACTCACCGACGCTAAGATCGCAAAGAATCCGCTTCACACCAGAAGATCATTTTCAAAGGCTCCTTGCGCCGTAAGATGCTGTTTACTCCTCCTATGCAAGAGCTCAGATTCCGTAGTTATTGAAATCGTGAACCTACGCGAATATGATTGTCATCCCATGAATGTTAATCTCTAAGAGTTACTTCCCAAAGGATGTAGATCATTGAAAGTTGATACTTATTCTCGCAACTTCTCGTTTGGTCCGCACTATCATCTTCTTTAAAGATCGTATGATTTATATTCAATTCATGGATGGTTGTTGTTCCTCAAGTAGCTCACAACGCTTTTAAGTTCTGAATGAATTCAAAACATGCATCATCTGCATAAGATCCTCTCAAAAAGCGAGCATTTCCATTGATATGGAGCATTACGCTAAAAATAATAGTCTCAAACATGCATCTAAGCATAAACCGATTAAGATGTTTTAGCACTATTCCTCAAGAGAAGTTTATCCATAAAAATCCCCAAGTGGTATTCCCAATGTAGTTCCTCAAGAATTTCTTCTTGTTGTTGTTATCTGCATTTTTGACCGTGTCGATCTCCACATCATTCAAATTCAATATATTTACAAGCCGCCTTGCTTTTGCAAATTCTCATTGTTGGTTATCTTACCCATGTTTGCCTCTGCTAGAGCGAGTAAAGAGTCAGTGTCTAACCTTCGCTTCCTCAACTGTTTGAGTATCCATACTTGTGTGTGTAATTCACATAATTGCCACCTTGAAGAATTACACCCCGCCTTTGCCCCGAGGGATATTGTAGTTTCTTGCACATTTGAACCTTTAAAGTCCATACTTCAGTGATCCTCACAGATCCTTGTTCGCCTCTTCCCGAACTTTAACGTAATTATTACCATCTCATATATCTTCCCAAAGGAGTCCGCCCAAATGTCTCATTCTTTGTATGTCTAATATCCTTACCCCGACATATGCTCCTATATGTGTTCAATATCCACCGAACATGTATATTCGATCTTATGTGTCCAATATCCTTACCGGCATGTATATCAAACCTTGTTAGAGTCGTTTCTACGATCTCTTTCCATGTCTAATATCCTTACCGACATATGCCCTATATGTGTTCAATATCCTTACCGAACATGTATATTCGATCTTTATATGTCCAATATCCTTACTCGCATGTATATTTCAAACCTTGTTAGAGTCGCCTTCTATTTGGCCTCTTTCCTGTATGTCTAATATCCTTACCGACATATGCTACCTATATGTGTTCAATATCCCACCGAACATGTATATTCGATCTTATGTGTCCAATATCCCACTGCATGTATATTTCAAACCTGTTAGAGTCGCTCTCTTCTGGTCTTTCTTCCTGTATGTCTAATATCCTTACCCCATATATGCTCCTATATGTGTTCAATATCCTTACCGAACATGTATATTCGATCTTTATGTGTCCAATATCCTTACTGCATGTATATTTCAAACCTTGTTAGAGTCGCCTTCTCTTTCCTCCCCTTTATGTCTAATATCCTTCCCGACATATGCCCCTATATGTTCAATATCCCACCGAACATGTATATTCGATCTTATGTGTCCAATATCCACCGCATGTATATTTCAAACCTGTTAGAGTCGCTCTTCTGGTCTTCCTTTCCCATAATATCCTTACTCCCATATGCTCCCTATATGTGTTCAATATCCTTACCGAACATGTATATTCGATCTTTATGTGTCCAATATCCCACGCATGTATATTTCAAACCTTGTTAGAGTCGCTCTTCGGTCGTCTCTTTCCTGTATGTCTAATATCCTTTCCCGACATATGCTACCTATATGTGTTCAATATCCCACCGAACATGTATATTCGATCTTTATGTCCAATATCCTTACCGCATGTATATTTCAAACCTTGTTAGAGTCGCCTTCATTTCATTCTTTCCTAATGTCTAATATCCTTACCCCATATATGCTCCTATATGTGTTCAATATCCTTACCGAACATGTATATTCGATTACGTGTCCAATATCCTTACCGGCATGTATATTTCAAACCTTGTTAGAGTCGCCTTCATTTGGCCTTCTAGGTATGTCTAATATCCTTACCCGACATATGCTCTTTATATGTGTTCAATATCCTTACCAACATGTATATTCGATCTTATATGTCCAATATCCTTACCGCATGTATATTTCAAACCTTTGTTGTCGCCCTGGCTCTGGCCTCTTTCCTGTATGCTAATATCCTTACCCCGACATATGCTCCCTATATGTGTTCAATATCCTTACCGAACATGTATATTCGATCTTATGTGTCCAATATCCTTACCGCATGTATATTTCAAACCTTGTTGTAGTCTGCCTTCGCCTCTCAAAGGTATGTCTAATATCCTTACCCCGACATATGCTACCTATATGTGTTCAATATCCTTACCGAACATGTATATTCGATCTTTATGTGTCCAATATCCTTACACGGCATGTATATTTCAAACCTTTGTTAGAGTCGCCTCTTTGGTCGGTCTCTTTCTAAGGTGTCTAATATCCTTACCCTATATGCCTTTATATGTGTTCAATATCCTTACCGAACATGTATATCTCGATCTTTACGTGTCCAATATCCTTACCGGCATGTATATTTCAAACCTTTGTTGAGTCGCCTTCTGGCCTGGCCTTTCTAGTGTATGTCTAATATCCTTACCCGACATATGCCCTATATGTGTTCAATATCCTTACCGAACATGTATATTCGATCTTATATGTCCAATATCCTTACCGGCATGTATATTTCAAACCTTTTAGAGTGGTCTTCTACCGTCTCTTTCCTGTGTATGTCTAATATCCTTACCGACATATGCTCCTATATGTGTTCAATATCCCACGAACATGTATATTCGATCTTTATGTGTCCAATATCCCACCGGCATGTATATTTCAAACCTTTGTTAGAGTCGCCTTCATTTGCCTCTTCCTGTATGTCTAATATCCTTACCTCGACATATGCTCCTATATGTGTTCAATATCCCACCGAACATGTATATTCGATCTTTATGTGTCCAATATCCCACCTGCATGTATATTTCAAACCTTGTTGAGTCGCCTTCTACTATTCTTTCCTGTATGTCTAATATCCTTACCCCGATATGGTCTTTATGTGTCCAATATCCCACGCATGATATTTCAAACCTTTTGTTAGAGTCGCCTTCGTCGGTTCTTTCCTGTATGTCTAATATCCTTACCTGACATATGCTCCCTATATGTGTTCAATATCCTTACCGAACATGTATATTCGATCTTTATGTGTCCAATATCCTTACTGGGCATGTATATTTCAAACCTTGTTAGAGTCGCCTTCTAGGTCTTCTTTCCTGTATGTCAATATCCTTACCCCATATGCTTCCTATATGTTCAATATCCTTACCGAACATGTATATTCGATCCTTATGTGTCCAATATCCCCACGGCATGTATATTTTCAAACCCTGTTAGAGTCGCCTTCTTGGCCTGGCCTTTCGTGTATGTCTAATATCCCACCGACATATGCTCCCTATATGTGTTCAATATCCTTACCGAACATGTATATTCGATCTTTATGTCCAATATCCTTACCGGCATGTATATTTTGAAACCTTGTTGAGTCGCCTTCTATTTGGCCTCTTCCTGTATGTCTAATATCCACCCGACATATGCTTCCATGTGTTCAATATCCCACCGAACATGTATATTCGATCCTTATGTGTCCAATATCCACGGCATGTATATTTCAAACCTTTGTTAGAGTCGCCTTCGGCCTGGCCTCTTTCCTGTATGTCTAATATCCTTACCTCGACATATGCCCTATATACGTGTTCAATATCCTTACCGAACATGTATATTCGATCTTATATGTCCAATATCCTTACGGCATGTATATTTCAAACCTTTTTAGAGTCGCTCGGTCGGTCTCTTCCTGTATGTCTAATATCTCACCGACATATGCTACCTATATGTGTTCAATATCCTTACCGAACATGTATATTCGATCTTTATGTGTCCAATATCCTCACCGGCATGTATATTTCAAACCTTGTTGTAGCCTGCCTTTCGGTCGGTCTCTTTCCTGCAGTATAACCCATATCCACCGACATATGCTCTTATGTGTCCAATATCCTTACCTAAGATGTATATTTCAAACCTTTGTTAGAGTCGCTCTATCTCGGCTCTTTCCTGTGTATGTCTAATATCCTTACCTCGATATATGCTCCTATACGTGTTCAATATCCTTACCGAACATGTATATTCGATCTTTATGTGTCCAATATCCTTACCGCATGTATATTTCAAACCTTTAGAGTCGCCTTCTTGGCCTATTTTCCTGTATGTCTAATATCCTTACCCCATATGCTCCTATGTGTTCAATATCCTTACCGAACATGTATATTCGATCCTATGTGTCCAATATCCCTACCGGCATGTATATTTCAAACTTTGTTAGAGTCGCTCGGCTCGCCCTTCCTGTATGTCTAATATCCTTACCCACATATGCTCTATATGTGTTCAATATCCACCAACATGTATATTCGATCTTTATGTGTCCATCCCCGGACATGTATATATTTTCAAACCTTGTTAGAGTCGCCTTCATCGGCCTCTTCCTGTATGTCTAATATCCTCACCGACATATGCCCTATATGTGTTCAATATCCCACCGAACATGTATATTCGATCCTTATGTGTCCAATATCCTACCTGCATGTATATTTCAAACCTTTGTTAGAGTCGCTCTTCATTTGGCCTCTTCCTGTATGCTAATATCCTTACCTATATGCTCCCTATGTGTTCAATATCCCTACCGAACATGTATATTCGATCTTTATGTGTCCAATATCCCCACGGCATGTATATTTCAAACCTTGTTAGAGTCGCCTTCGGCCTGGCTCCTTTCTGTGTATGTCTAATATCCTTACCCCGACATATGCCACCTATATGTGTTCAATATCCTTACCGAACATGTATATTCGATCTTTATGTGTCCAATATCCCACCTTTATGTATATTTCAAACCTGTTGTAGCCTGCCTTGGCCTGGCCTCTTCCCATATGCCTAATATCCCACCGATATGCTCTTATGTGTCCAATATCCTTACCGCATGTATATTTCAAACCTTTGTTAGAGTCGCCTCGGCCTGCCTTTCCTGTATGTCTAATATCCCTTCCCACATATGCTCCCTATATGTGTTCAATATCCTTACCAACATGTATATTCGATCTTTACGTGTCCAATATCCTTACCTGCATGTATATTTCAAACCTTTGTTAGAGTCGCCTTCTTCCTGTATGTCTAATATCCCACCGACATACGCCCTATATGTGTTCAATATCCCACCAACATGTATATTCGATCCATGTGTCCAATATCCCCACCGGCATGTATATTTCAAACCCTTGTTAGAGTCGCCTTCTACTTGGCCCTCTGTGTATGTCTAATATCCTCTCACATATGCCTTTATATGTGTTCAATATCCTTACCATGTATATTCGATCTTTATGTGTCCAATATCCTTACCGGCATGTATATTTTGAAACCTTGTTAGAGTCGCCTTCACTTGGCCTCTTTCTGTATGTCTAATATCCTTACCATATGCCTTATATGTGTTCAATATCCACCGAACATGTATATTCGATCTTATATGTCCAATATCCTTACCGGCATGTATATTTCAAACCTTAGAGTCAGTTTCTGCCTGGCCTCTTCCTATGTCTAATATCCTTACTCGACATATGCTCCTATATGTGTTCAATATCCCACCGAACATGTATATTCGATCTTTATATGTCCAATATCCTTACCTGCATGTATATTTCAAACCTTAGAGTCGCCTTCTACTTGCCCTTCCCGGTATGTCTAATATCCTTACCCGACATATGCTCCTATATGTGTTCAATATCCACCGAACATGTATATTCGATCTTATGTGTCCAATATCCTTGGCATGTATATTTCAAACCTTGTTGAGTCGCCTTGGCCGGTCTCTTCCTGTATGTCTAATATCCACCGACATATGCTCTTTATATGTCCAATATCTCACCGCATGTATATTTCAAACCTTTGTTAGAGTCGCCTCTCTGGCCTCTGCCTCCCTTCCTGTATGCTAATATCCTTACCCCGACATATGCTCCCTATATGTGTTCAATATCCCACCAACATGTATATTCGATCTTATGTGTCCAATATCCTTACCGGCATGTATATTTCAAACCTTGTTAGAGTCGCCTTCGGCCTGGCTCTTCCTCAGTGTATGTCTAATTCCTCCCGACATATGCTCCCTATATGTGTTCAATATCCTTACCGAACATGTATATTCGATTTATGTCCAATATCCTTACTCCGCATGTATTTTCAAACCTTGTTAGAGTCGCCTCGGCTCGGCCTTCCTGTATGTCTAATATCCACCGATATGCTCCTATATGTGTTCAATATCCTTACCGAACATGTATATTCGATCCTTATGTGTCCATATCCCTACGGGCATGTATATTTCAAACCTTTGTTGTAGTCGCCTTCTATCGGCCCCTTCCTGTATTTCTAATATCCTTACCGACATATGCTCTTTATGTGTCCAATATCCTTACCGCATGATATTTCAAACTTTGTTGAGTCGCTCTTCGTCGGTCTCTTCTTTCCTGTATGTCTAATATCCTTGCTCTATATGCTCCCTATGTGTTCAATATCCTTACCGAACATGTATATTCGATCTTTATGTCCAATATCCTTACTGCATGTATATTTCAAACCTTTGTTAGAGTCGCCTCGGCCTGGCCTTTCCTGTATGTCTAATATCCTTACCGACATATGCTTCCTATATGTGTTCAATATCCCACCGAACATGTATATTCGATATTTATGTGTCCAATATCCCACGCATGTATATTTTCAAACCTTTGTTAGAGTCGCTTTCTTTCTGCCTCTTCTCGTGTATGTCTAATATCCTTACCCCGACATACCTATATGTGTTCAATATCCTTACCGAACATGTATATTCGATCTTTACGTGTCCAATATCCACCGGCATGTATATTTCAAACCTTTGTTAGAGTCTTCTTGGTTCTTTCCAAGTGTATGTCTAATATCTCACCGATATGCCCCTATATGTGTTCAATATCCTTACCGAACATGTATATTCGATTTATATGTCCAATATCCCACGGCATGTATATTTCAAACCTGTTAGAGTCGCTTCATTTCTCTTCTCTAGTGTATGTCTAATATCCTTACCCCGATATATGCCTTTATATGTGTTCAATATCCTTACCGAACATGTATATTCGATCTTTATATGTCCAATATCCTTACCGGCATGTATATTTCAAACCTGTTAGAGTCGCCCTCGGCCTGGCCTCTTCCCATGTCTAATATCCTTACCCGACATATGCTCCCTATATGTGTTCAATATCCTACCGAACATGTATATTCGATCTTTATGTGTCCAATATCCTACCTGCATGTATATTTCAAACCTTAGAGTCGCCTCTGGCCTGGCCTTCCTGTATGTCTAATATCCTTACCCCGACATATGCTCCTATATGTGTTCAATATCCTCACCGAACATGTATATTCGATCTTTATATGTCCAATATCCTTACCTGCATGTATTTTCAAACCTTTGTTAGAGTCGCTTTGGCCTCTTTTCCTGTATGTCTAATATCCCACCGACATATGCCCCTATATGTGTTCAATATCCTTACCGAACATGTATATTCGATCTTTATGTGTCCAATATCCTTACCCCAGCATGTATATTTCAAACCTTTGTTAGAGTCGCCTCTTCCGGGTCCTTTCCTGTATGTCTAATATCCTTACCCCGACATATGCCTTTATAGTCCAATATCCTTACCTGCATGTATATTTCAAACCTTTGTTAGAGTCGCCTCTACTCTGGCCCTTCCTGTATGCTAATATCCTTACCCCGACATATGCCCTATATGTGTTCAATATCCACCGAACATGTATATTCGATCTTATGTGTCAATATCCCACCGGCATGTATATTTTCAAACCCTGTTAGAGTCGCCTTCGGCCTGGTCTCTTTCCTGTATGTCTAATATCCTACCCCGATATGCCCCTATATGTGTTCAATATCCACCGAACATGTATATTCGATTTATGTGTCCAATATCCTTATCCGGCATGTATATTTTCAAACCTTAGAGTCGCCTCTACTCTGGCCCTTTCCTGTATGTCTAATATCCTTACCCCGACATATGCTCCTATATGTGTTCAATATCCCACCGAACATGTATATTCGATCCTTATGTGTCCAATATCCCACCTGCATGTATATTTCAAACCTTTGTTAGAGTCGCCTTCGGCCGGTCTCTTTCCTGTATGTCTATCCTTACCCGACATATGCCCTATATGTGTTCAATATCCTACCGAACATGTATATTCGATCTTTATGTGTCCAATATCCACCTGCATGATATTTTCAAACCTTTGTTAGAGTCGCCTTCGGCCGGTCTCTTCCTGTATGTCTAATATCCTTACCCCGACATATGCCTTTATATGTGTTCAATATCCTTACCGAACATGTATATTCGATCCTTATGTGTCCAATATCCCTACCGCATGTATATTTCAAACCTTTGTTAGAGTCGCTCTCTTGGCCTCTTTCCTGTATGTCTAATATCCTTACCCGACATATGCTCCTATATGTGTTCAATATCCCACCGAACATGTATATTCGATCTTTATATGTCCAATATCCTTACCTGCATGTATATTTCAAACCTTGTTAGAGTCGCCTCGGCCTGGCCCTTCCTGTATGTCTAATATCCCACCGACATATGCTTCCTATATGTGTTCAATATCCTTACCGAACATGTATATTCGATCCTATGTGTCCAATATCCTCACCGCATGTATATTTCAAACCCTTGTTAGAGTCGCTCTCTGGCTTGGCCTCTTTCCGTGTATGTCTAATATCCACCCCGACATATGCCCTATATGTGTTCAATATCCCACCGAACATGTATATTCGATCTTATGTGTCCAATATCCTTACCGGCATGTATATTTCAAACCTTGTTAGAGTCGCTTCTACGGTCTCTTTCCTGTATGTCTAATATCCTTACCTCGATATGCTTCCCTATATGTGTTCAATATCCTTACCAACATGTATATTCGATCTTATGTGTCCAATATCCCTACCGCATGTATATTTCAAACCTTAGAGTCGCCTTCGTCGGTCCCTTCCTATGTCTAATATCCTTACCCCGACATATGCTCCCTACGTGTTCAATATCCTTACCGAACATGTATATTCGATCTTTATGTGTCCAATATCCTTACCCATGTATATTTCAAACCTTTGTTAGAGTCGCTCGGTCGGTCTCTTTCCTGTATGTCTAATATCCTTACCCCGATATGCTACCTATATGTGTTCAATATCCACCGATGTATATTCGATCTTTACGTGTCCAATATCCCATCGGCATGTATATTTTCAAACCTTGTTAGAGTCGCTCGGCCTGCCTCTTCCTGTATGTCCTATCCTTACCGACATATGCTTCCTATACGTGTTCAATATCCTTACCGAACATGTATATTCGATCCTTATGTGTCCAATATCCTTACGGCATGTATATTTCAAACCCTTGTTAGAGTCGCCTTCATTGGCTCTTCCTGTATGTTCATCCCACCGACATATGCCCCTATATGTGTTCAATATCCCACCGAACATGTATATTCGATCCTTATGTGTCCAATATCCCTACCGGCATGTATATTTCAAACCCTTGTTAGAGTCGCCTTCGCCTGGCCTCTTCCGTGTATGTCTAATATCCCACCGACATATGCTCCTATATGTGTTCAATATCCCACCGAACATGTATATTCGATCTTTATGTGTCCAATATCCTTACCGGCATGTATATTTCAAACCTTGTTAGAGTCGCCTCTGCCTGTCTCTTCCTGTATGTCTAATATCCTTACCCCATATGCTCCCTATGTGTTCAATATCCCACCCAACATGTATATTCGATCCTTATGTGTCCAATATCCTTACCGCATGTATATTTCAAACCCTTGTTAGAGTCGCCTTCGGCCTGGCCTCTTTCCTGTATGTCTAATATCCTTACCGATATGCTCCCTATATGTGTTCAATATCCTTACCGAACATGTATATTCGATCTTATGTGTCCAATATCCTTACCTCATGTATATTTCAAACTTAGAGTCAGTTCTCTCGGGTCTCTTTCCTGTATGTCTAATATCCTTACCCCGACATATCCCTATATGTGTTCAATATCCTTACCGAACATGTATATTCGATCTTTTGTGTCCAATATCCTTACTCCGGCATGTATATTTCAAACCTTGTTAGAGTCGCTTTCCTGGTCTCTTTCTAGTGTATGTCTAATATCCTTTCCCCATATACCTCCCTATATGTGTTCAATATCCTTACCGAACATGTATATTCGATTTATGTGTCCAATATCCTTACCGCATGTATATTTCAAACCTTTGTTGAGTCTTCTTGGCCTATTTCTTTCTAGTGTATGTCTAATATCCTTACCCCACATATGCTCTTTATATGTGTTCAATATCCTTACCGAACATGTATATTCGATCTTTATGTGTCCAATATCCTTACCGGCATGTATATTTCAAACCTTTGTTGAGTCGCCTTCTGGCCTATTTCCTTTCCTATGTATGTCAATATCCACCGACATATGCTCTTTATGTGTCCAATATCCTTATCTGCATGTATATTTTCAAACCTTGTTAGAGTCGCCTCTTCGCTTCTCCTTCCTGTATGTCTAATATCCTTACCCCGACATATGCTTCCTATATGTGTTCAATATCCCACCGAACATGTATATTCGATCCTTATGTGTCCAATATCCTACCTGCATGTATATTTCAAACCCTTGTTAGAGTCGCCTTCTACTCTGGCCCTTCTCGTGTATGTCTAATATCCTTACCGATATGCCCTATATGTGTTCAATATCCTTACCGAACATGTATATTCGATCTTTATGTGTCCAATATCCACTGCATGTATATTTCAAACCTTGTTAGTCGCTCTTCGGCCTGCCCTTTCCTGTATGTCTAATATCCTTACCCCACATATATGCTCCTATATGTGTTCAATATCCCACCGAACATGTATATTCGATCCTTATGTGTCCAATATCCCTACCGGCATGTATATTTCAAACCTTTGTTAGAGTCGCCTTCTACTCCTCTTCCTGTATGTCTAATATCCCACCGACATGCTCCCTATATGTGTTCAATATCCTTACCGAACATGTATATTCGATCTTATGTGTCCAATATCCTTACCTGCATGTATATTTCAAACCTTGTTAGAGTCGCCTTCTACTCTGGCCCTTCCTGTATGTCTAATATCCTTACCCCGACATATGCCCCTATATGTGTTCAATATCCCACCGAACATGTATATTCGATCTTTGTGTCCAATATCCACTGCATGTATATTTCAAACCTTGTTGAGTCGCCTTTATTTGCCTCTTTCCTGTATGTCTAATATCCTTTCCCGACATATGCTCCTATATGTGTTCAATATCCCACCGAACATGTATATTCGATCTTTATGTGTCCAATATCCTTACCGGCATGTATATTTCAAACCTTGTTAGTCTTTACTATTCTTCTAGTCTGTATGTCTAATATCCTTACACCGATATATGCCTTATATACGTGTTCAATATCCTTACCGAACATGTATATTCGATCTTATGTGTCCAATATCCTTACCGGCATGTATATTTCAAACCTTGTTGAGTCGCCTTCATTTGGCCTCTTCCTGTATGTCTCAATATCCACCGACATATGCCTTATGTGTCCATATCCCTTACCGGCATGTATATTTCAAACCTTTGTTAGAGTCGCCTCTCTACTTGGCCTTTCTGTATGTCTAATATCCTTACCCCACATATGTCCCTATATGTGTTCAATATCCTTACCGAACATGTATATTCGATCTTTATGTGTCCAATATCCTTACCGCATGTATATTTCAAACCTTAGAGTCGCTCTCTTGGCCTCTTTTCCTGTATGTCTAATATCCTTACCTCGACATATGCTTCCTATATGTGTTCAATATCCTTACCGAACATGTATATTCGATCCTTATGTGTCCAATATCCCACCGCATGTATATTTCAAACCTTAGAGTCGCTTTCTGCCTGGCCTCTTTCCTGTGTATGTCTAATATCCCACCGATATGCTCCCTATATGTGTTCAATATCCTTACCGAACATGTATATTCGATCTTATGTGTCCAATATCCCACTGCATGTATATTTCAAACCTTGTTAGAGTCGCTCTCTCGGCCTGCCTCTTCCTGTATGTCTAATATCCCACCCATATGCTTCCTATATGTGTTCAATATCCCACCGAACATGTATATTCGATCCTTATGTGTCCAATATCCCACTGCATGTATATTTCAACCCTTGTTGAGTCGCCTTTGGCCTGGCCTCTTTCCTGTATGTCTAATATCCTCACCGACATATGCTCCCTATATGTGTTCAATATCCTTACCGAACATGTATATTCGATCTTTATGTGTCCAATATCCTTACCGCATGTATATTTCAAACCTTTGTTGAGTCGTCTTTCTTCCTTTCCTGTGTATGTCTAATATCCCACCGACATATGCTCCCTATATGTGTTCAATATCCCACCAACATGTATATTCGATCTTTATGTCCAATATCCTTAACGCATGTATATTTCAAACCTTTGTTAGAGTCGCCTTCGGCCTGGCCCTTCCTGTATGTCTAATATCCTTACCCCGACATATGCCCCTATATGTGTTCAATATCCCACCGAACATGTATATCTCGATCTTTATGTCCAATATCCTTACCGGACATGTATATTTCAAACCTGTTAGAGTCGCCTTCTACGGGTCTCTTCCTGTATGTCTAATATCCTTACCCCGACATATGCTCTTTATGTGTCCAATATCCTCAATGCATGTATATTTCAAACCTTTGTTAGAGTCGCTCTCGGCCTGGCTCCTTCCTGTATGTCTAATATCCTTACCCCACATATGCTCCCTATATGTGTTCAATATCCCACCGAACATGTATATTCGATCTTTATGTGTCCAATATCCTTACTGCATGTATATTTCAAACCTGTTAGAGTCGCCTTCTTTCGGCCTCTTCCTGTATGTCTAATATCCTTACCCCATATGCTTCCTATATGTGTTCAATATCCTTACCGAACATGTATATTCGATCCATGTGTCCAATATCCTTACTGCATGTATATTTTCAAACCCTTAGAGTCGCCTCGGCCTGGCCTCTTTCCTGTGTATGTCTAATATCCTTACCCCGATATACGCCCTATATGTGTTCAATATCCCACCGAACATGTATATTCGATCTTTATATGTCCAATATCCTTACCGCATGTATATTTCAAACCTTTGTTAGAGTCGCCTCTACTTTCCTTTCCTGTAGTATGTCTAATATCCTTACCCCGACATATGCTACCTATATGTGTTCAATATCCTTACCGAACATGTATATTCGATCTTTATGTGTCCAATATCCTTAACTGCATGTATATTTCAAACCTTTGTTAGAGTCGCCTTCATTTGGCCCTTTCCTGTATGTCTAATATCCTTACCCGACATATGCTCCTATATGTGTTCAATATCCCACCGAACATGTATATTCGATCTTTATGTGTCCAATATCCTTACGGCATGTATATTTCAAACCTTTGTTGTGAGTCGTCAATGGTCTCTTTCCTGTAATGCCCATCCTTACCCCATATGCCTTTATGTGTCCAATATCCTTACCGCATGTATATTTCAAACCTTTGTTAGAGTCGTCTTCGTCCTCTCCTGTATGTCTAATATCCTTACCCGATATATGCTCCTATATGTGTTCAATATCCTTACCAACATGTATATTCGATCTTTATGTGTCCAATATCCCACCGGCATGTATATTTCAAACCTTTGTTAGAGTCGCCTTCGGTCGGTCTCTTCCTGTATGTCTAATATCCTTACCCCGATATATGCTCTATATGTGTTCAATATCCTTACCAACATGTATATTCGATCCTTATGTGTCCAATATCTTACGGCATGTATATTTCAAACCTTTGTTGAGTCGCCTTCATTTGGCCTCTTTCGTGTATGTCTAATATCCTTACCCCGACATATGCTCCCTATATGTTCAATATCCCACCGAACATGTATATTCGATCTATGTCCAATATCCTTACTCCGGCATGTATATTTCAAACCTTGTTAGAGTCGCCTTCGGCCGGTCTCTTCCTGTATGTCTCATCCTTACCCCATATGCTCCCTATATGTGTTCAATATCCTTACCGAACATGTATATTCGATCCTTATGTCCAATATCCCTACCGGCATGTATATTTCAAACCCTGTTAGAGTCGCCTCGGCCTGGCCTTTCCTGTATGTCTAATATCCTTACCCCATATGCTCCCTATATGTGTTCAATATCCTTACCGAACATGTATATTCGATCTTATGTGTCCAATATCCTTACCGGCATGTATATTTCAAACCTTGTTAGAGTCGCCTTCTGGCCTGGCCTCTTCCTGTATGTCTAATATCCTTACCCGACATATGCCTATATGTGTTCAATATCCTTACCGAACATGTATATTCGATCTTTATGTGTCCAATATCCACGGCATGTATATTTCAAACCTTGTTAGAGTCGTCGGCCTGGCCTCTTTCAGTGTATGTCTAATATCCTTACCCGACATATTCCCTATATGTGTTCAATATCCTTACCGAACATGTATATTCGATCTTTATGTGTCCAATATCCTTACCTGCATGTATATTTCAAACCTTGTTAGAGTCGCTCTCTGGCTTGGCCTCTTTCTAGTGTATGTCTAATATCCTTACCCCGATATATGCTCCCTATATGTGTTCAATATCCTTACCGAACATGTATATTCGATCTTTATGTGTCCAATATCCTTACCGGCATGTATATTTCAAACCTTGTTAGAGTCGTCTTCTATCGGTCTCTTCCTGTATGCTAATATCCTTACCCCGACATATGCTCCCTATATGTGTTCAATATCCTTACCGAACATGTATATTCGATCTTATGTGTCCAATATCCTTACGGCATGTATATTTCAAACCTTGTTAGAGTCGCCTCTGGTTGGTCTCTTTCCTGTATGTCTAATATCCTTACCCCGACATATGCTTCTATATGTGTTCAATATCCCACCGAACATGTATATTCGATCTTATGTGTCCAATATCCTTACCGGCATGTATATATTTCAAACCTTTGTTAGAGTCGCTCTCTACTTGGCCTCTTTCCTGTATGCTCAATATCCTTACCCCGACATATGCCTTTATGTGTCCAATATCCTTACCGGCATGTATATTTCAAACCTTTGTTAGAGTGTCTTCACTCTGGCCCTCCTTTCTGTATGTCTAATATCCTTACCCCATATCCCTATATGTGTTCAATATCCCCACCGAACATGTATATTCGATCTTTATGTGTCCAATATCCTTACCGCATGTATATTTCAAACCTTTGTTAGAGTCGTTTCTCTCGGTCTCTTCCTCGTGTATGTCTAATATCCTTACCCGACATATGCTCCCTATATGTGTTCAATATCCCACCGAACATGTATATTCGATCTTTATGTGTCCAATATCCTTACCTGCATGTATATTTCAAATCTTTGTTGAGTCGCCTCACGCCTCTTTCCTGTATACCATATCCCACCTCGTATATGCCTTTTATGTGTCCAATATCCCACGGCATGTATATTTCAAACCTTGTTAGAGTCGCCTCGGCCGGCCCTTCCTATGTCTAATATCCCACCGACATATGCTCCCTATATGTGTTCAATATCCACCGAACATGTATATTCGATCTTTATGTGTCCAATATCCTTACCTGTGTATATTTCAAACCTTGTTAGTCGCCTTCATCGGTCTCTTCCTGTATGTCTAATATCCTTACCCATATATGCTTCCTATATGTGTTCAATATCCTTACCGAACATGTATATTCGATCCTTATGTGTCCAATATCCCTACCGCATGTATATTTCAAACCTTTGTTAGAGTCGCCTTCTGCCGGTCTCTTTCCTGTATGTCTAATATCCTTACCGACATATGCCCCTATATGTGTTCAATATCCTTACCGAACATGTATATTCGATCTTATGTGTCCAATATCCTTACCGCATGTATATTTCAAACCTTTGTTAGAGTCGTCGGTCGGTCTCTTTCCTATGTCTAATATCCTTACCGACATATGCTCCTATATGTGTTCAATATCCCACCAACATGTATATTCGATCTTTTGTGTCCAATATCCCACCGGCATGTATATTTCAAACCTTGTTAGAGTCGCCTTCGGCCGGCCTCTTCTAGTGTATGTCTAATATCCTTCCCCATATGCCTTTATATGTGTTCAATATCCCACCGAACATGTATATTCGATCTTTATGTGTCCAATATCCTTACCGCATGTATATTTCAAACCCTTGAGTAGCTGCCTCTTTCTCCTTTCTAATGTCTAATATCCTTACCCCATATGCTCCTATATGTGTTCAATATCCTTACCGAACATGTATATTCGATCTTTATGTGTCCAATATCCTTACCTGCATGTATATTTCAAACCTTTGTTAGAGTCGCCTTCTATTTGGCCCTTCCGTATGCTCAATATCCTTACCCGACATATGCTCTTATGTGTCCAATATCCTTACCTGCATGTATATTTCAAACCTTTGTTGAGTCATTTCTATTTGGCCCTTTTCTGTGTATGTCTAATATCCTACCTCGACATATGCTCCCTATATGTGTTCAATATCTTACCGAACATGTATATTCGATCTTATGTGTCCAATATCCCATTGCATGTATATTTCAAACCTTGTTAGAGTCGCCTTCGGCCTGCCTCCTTCCGGTATGTCCATATCCCACCGACATATGTTCCTATATGTGTTCAATATCCTTACCGAACATGTATATTCGATCCATGTGTCCAATATCCCCACGGCATGTATATTTCAAACCCTTGTTAGAGTCGCCTTCTACTGGTCTCTTCGTGTATGTCTAATATCCTTACCCCGACATATTCCTATATGTGTTCAATATCCCTACCGAACATGTATATTCGATCTTATGTGTCCAATATCCACCGGCATGTATATTTCAAACCTTTGTTAGAGTCGCCTTCTGGCCTCTCTTTCCCATGTCTAATATCCCACCGATATGCTTCCTATATGTGTTCAATATCCTTACCGAACATGTATATTCGATCCTTATGTGTCCATCCTTACCGCATGTATATTTCAAACCTTTGTTAGTCGCCTCGGTCGGTCTTTCCTGTATGTCTAATATCCTTACCGATATGCTCCCTATGTGTTCAATATCCCACCGAACATGTATATTCGATCCATGTCCAATATCCTTACCGGCATGTATATTTCAAACCTTTGTTAGAGTCGCCTGGTCGGTCCTTCCTGTATGTCTAATATCCCACCGACATGCTCCTATATGTGTTCAATATCCTTACCGAACATGTATATTCGATCTTTATGTGTCCAATATCCTTACCGGCATGTATATTTCAAACCTTGTTAGAGTCATCGGTCTCTTCTCCTGTATGTCTAATATCCTTCCCGACATATGCTCCTATATGTGTTCAATATCCCACCGAACATGTATATTCGATCTTTATGTGTCCAATATCCTTACCGGCATGTATATTTCAAACCTTGTTAGAGTCGCCTTCTGGCCTATTTCTTTCCTAGTGTATGTCTATCCTTACCGACATATGCTCTATATGTGTTCAATATCCTTACCGAACATGTATATTCGATCCTTATATGTCCAATATCCTTACCGGCATGTATATTTCAAACCTTTGTTAGAGTGGTCTGCCCGGTCTTTCCTGTATGTCTAATATCCTTACCCCGACATATGCCCCTATATGTGTTCAATATCCTTACCGAACATGTATATTCGATCTTTATGTGTCCAATATCCTTAACGGGCATGTATATTTCAAACCTTGTTAGAGTCGCCCGGCCTCCCTTTCCTGTATGTCAATATCCACCGACATATCCCTATATGTTCAATATCCTACCGAACATGTATATTCGATCTTTATGTGTCCAATATCCTTATCGGCATGTATATTTCAAACCTTGTTAGAGCCGCCTCGGCCTGTCTCTTTCCTGCATGTATGTGTTCTATCCCACCGATATATGCCTTTTATGTCCAATATCCTTACTGCATGTATATTTCAAACCTTGTTAGAGTCGCCTTCTCGGTCTCTTTCCGTATGTCTAATATCCTTACCCCATATGCCCTCATATATGTGTTCAATATCCTACCGAACATGTATATTCGATCCATGTCCAATATCCTTATGCATGTATATTTCAAACCTTAGAGTCGCCTTGGCCTGGCCCTTCCTGTATGTCTATCCCACCGACATATGCTTCCTATATGTGTTCAATATCCACCGAACATGTATATTCGATCTTATGTCCAATATCCTTACCGGCATGTATATTTCAAACTTTGTTAGAGTCGCCTCTACTCTGGCCTCTTTCCTGTATGTCTAATATCCTTACCCCGACATATGCCCCTATATGTGTTCAATATCCCACCGAACATGTATATTCGATCTTTATGTGTCCAATATCCTTACCGCATGTATATTTCAAACCTTTGTTAGAGTCGCCTTCGGCTCTGGCCTCTTTCCTGTATGTCTAATATCCTTACCCGACATATGCTCCTATATGTGTTCAATATCCCCACCGAACATGTATATTCGATCTTATGTGTCCAATATCCCACCGCATATTTCAAACCCTTTAGAGCCTGTCCTCCTGTATGTCTAATATCCTTACCCCATATGCTCCTATATGTGTTCAATATCCCTACCGAACATGTATATTCGATCTTATGTCCAATATCCTTACTCGCATGTATATTTCAAACCCTGTTAGAGTCGCCTTCGGTCGGTCTCTTCCTATGTCTAATATCCCACCGACATATGCCCCTATATGTGTTCAATATCCCACCGAACATGTATATTCGATCTTTATGTGTCCAATATCCACCGGCATGTATATTTCAAACCTTTGTTAGAGTCTCTCTCATTTCTTTCCTTTCAGTGTATGTCTATATCCTTCCTCGACATATGCTCCTTATATGTGTTCAATATCCTACCGAACATGTATATTCGATCTTTATGTGTCCAATATCCTTACCGCATGTATATTTCAAACCTTGTTAGAGTCGCCTCTGCCTGGCCTCTTTCTAGTGTATGTCTAATATCCTTACCGACATATGCTCCCTATATGTGTTCAATATCCCACCGAACATGTATATTCGATCTTATGTGTCCAATATCCTTACCGCATGTATATTTCAAACCTTTGTTAGAGTCGTCTTCGGCCTGGCCCTTCCTGTATGTCTAATATCCTTACCCCGACATATGCTCCCTATATGTGTTCAATATCCTACCGAACATGTATATTCGATCTTTATGTGTCCAATATCCTTACCGGCATGTATATTTCAAACCTTTGTTAGAGTCGCTTCCCCTTTGGCCTCTTCCCTGTATGTCTATCCCACCATATGCTCCTATATGTGTTCAATATCCACCGAACATGTATATTCGATCTTTATGTCCAATATCCTTACCCACATGTATATTTCAAACCTTTGTTAGAGTCGCCGGTCGGTCTCTTTCCTGTGTATATGCTCATATCTTACCCGACATATGCTCTTTTATGTGTCCAATATCCCACCGGCATGTATATTTCAAACCTTAGAGTCGCCTTCGGCCTGGCCTCTTCCTGTATGTCTAATATCCTTACCCCGACATATGCTCCTATATGTGTTCAATATCCTTACCGAACATGTATATTCGATCTTATGTGTCCAATATCCTTACCGGCATGTATATTTCAAACCTTGTTAGAGTCGCCTTCTATTTCCTCCCCTTCCTGTATGTCTAATATCCTTACCCCGACATATATGCCCTATATGTGTTCAATATCCCACCGAACATGTATATTCGATCCTTATGTGTCCAATATCCTTACCGCATGTATATTTCAAACCCTTGTTAGAGTCGCCTTTGGCCTGTTCTTCCTGTATGTCTAATATCCTTACCCCGACATATGCTCCCTATATGTGTTCAATATCCTTAACATGTATATTCGATTTATGTGTCCAATATCCTTACGGCATGTATATTTCAAACCCTTAGAGTCGCTCTTGCCTGGCCTTTCCTGTATGTCTAATATCCTCCTCGACATATGCTCCCTATATGTTCAATATCCTTACCGAACATGTATATTCGATCTTTATGTGTCCAATATCCTTACCTGCATGTATATTTCAAACCTTGTTAGAGTCGCCTCTACCTGTTCTTTCCTGTATGTCTAATATCCCACCGACATATGCTCCTATATGTGTTCAATATCCTTACCGAACATGTATATTCGATCCTTATGTGTCCAATATCCCACGGCATGTATATTTCAAACCCTGTTAGAGTCGCTCGGTCGGTCTCTTCCTGTATGTCAATATCCTTACCCCGACATATGCTCCCTATATGTGTTCAATATCCTTACCGAACATGTATATTCGATCCTATGGTTCAATATCCCACTCTAACATGTATATTCGATCCCATGTGTCCAATATCCCTACTGCATGTATATTTTGAACCCTCATAGAGTCGTTTTACTTGGCCTCTTTCCTCGTGTATGTCTAATATCCTTACTTTATATATGCTCTATATGTGTTCAATATCCTTACCGAACATGTATATTCGATCTTTATGTGTCCAATATCCTTACTGCATGTATATTTCAAACCTTGTTAGAGTCGCCTTCTTTGGCCTCTTTCTAGTGTATGTCTAATATCCTTACTCGACATATGCCTTTATATGTGTTCAATATCCTTACCGAACATGTATATTCGATCTTATATGTCCAATATCCTTACCGGCATGTATATTTTGAAACCTTTAGAGTCGCCTTCGGCTTGTCCTTTCCTGTATGTCTAATATCCTTACCCCGACATATGCCCTATATGTGTTCAATATCCTTACCGAACATGTATATTCGATCTTTATGTGTCCAATATCCTTACCGGCATGTATATTTCAAACCTTTGTTAGAGTCGCCTTCTATTCGGCCTCTTCCTGTATGTCTAATATCCTTACCCCGATATATGCCCCTATATGTGTTCAATATCCTTACCGAACATGTATATTCGATCTTATGTGTCCAATATCCCACTGGCATGTATATTTAAACCTTTGTTAGAGTCGCCTTCTTTGGCCTACCCCTTTCCTCCCAGTATGTCAATATCCTTACCCCACATATGCCTTTATGTGTCCAATATCCTTACCGGCATGTATATTTCAAACCTTGTTAGAGTCGCCTTCTGGCTTGGCCTCTTTCCTGTATGTCTAATATCCTTACCCCGATATGCTCCCTATATGTGTTCAATATCCACCGAACATGTATATTCGATCTTTATGTGTCCAATATCCTTACGGGCATGTATATTTCAAACCTTTGTAGAGAGTCGCCTGGCCTGGCTCCCTTCCTGTATGTCTAATATCCTTACCCCGACATATGCTTCCTATATGTGTTCAATATCCTTACCGAACATGTATATTCGATCCTTATGTGTCCAATATCCCTACCGCATGTATATTTCAAACCCTTGTTAGAGCTTCTTCTTCGCCTTCTTCCTGTATGTTAATATCCTTACCGACATATGCTCCCTATATGTGTTCAATATCCTACCGAACATGTATATTCGATCTTTATGTGTCCAATATCCTTACCGGCATGTATATTTCAAACCTTTTAGAGTCGCTTCGGCCTGGCCTCTTCCTGTATGTCTAATATCCTTACCTCGACATACCTATATGTGTTCAATATCCCACCGAACATGTATATTCGATCTTTATGTGTCCAATATCCTTACCGGCATGTATATTTCAAACCTTGTTAGAGTCGCCTCGGCCTGCCTCTTCTGTATGTCTAATATCCTTCCGACATATGCCCTTATATGTGTTCAATATCCTTACCGAACATGTATATTCGATCTTTATGTGTCCAATATCCCACGCATGTATATTTCAAACTTTGTTAGAGTCGCTTCGTCGGTCTCTTCTAGTGTATGTCTAATATCCTTACCCCGACATATGCCTCTATATGTGTTCAATATCCTTACCGAACATGTATATTCGATCTTTATGTGTCCAATATCCTTACTGCATGTATATTTCAAACCTTGTTAGAGTCGCCTTCGGTCGGTCTCTTTCTGTATGTCTAATATCCTTTCGATACATATGCTCCCTATATGTGTTCAATATCCTTACCGAACATATTCGATCTTTATGTGTCCAATATCCTTCCGGCATGTATATTTCAAACCTTGTTGAGTCGCCCTCTCTGGCCTATTCCTTCCTGTATGTCTAATATCCTTACCCGACATATGCTTCTATATGTGTTCAATATCCTTACCGAACATATTCGATCCTTATGTGTCCAATATCCCTACCGCATGTATATTTCAAACCCTTGTTAGAGTCGCCTCGGCCTGGCCTCTTCCTGTATGTCTAATATCCTTACTCCGATATATGCTCCCTATATGTGTTCAATATCCTTACCGAACATGTATATTCGATCTTTATGTGTCCAATATCCTTACCGCATGTATATTTCAAACCTTTGTTAGAGTCGCCTTCTGGCCTCCTCTTTCCTGTGTATGCCTATCCCCACCGACATATGCTTCCTATATGTGTTCAATATCCTTACCGAACATGTATATTCGATCTTATGTGTCCAATATCCTCACCGGCATGTATATTTCAAACCTTTGTTAGAGTCGCTCGCTCGGCCTCTTCCTGTATGTCTAATATCCTTACCCGACATATGCTCCTATATGTGTTCAATATCCTTACCGAACATGTATATTCGATCTTTATGTGTCCAATATCCTTACCGGCATGTATATTTCAAACCTTGTTAGAGTCGCCTTCATTTGGCCTCTTCCTGTATGTCTAATATCCCACCCCATATATGCTCCTATATGTGTTCAATATCCCTACCGAACATGTATATTCGATCTTATGTGTCCAATATCCTTACCGCATGTATATTTCAAACCTTGTTAGAGTCGCCTTCGGTCGGCCTCTTTCTAGTGTATGTCTAATATCCTTACCCACATATGCTCCTATATGTGTTCAATATCCTTACCGAACATGTATATTCGATCCATGGTCCAATATCCCACGGCATGTATATTTCAAACCTTTGTTAGAGTCGCTCGGCCTGGCCTCTTTCTAGTGTATGCTAATATCCTTACCCCATATGCCTTATATGTTCAATATCCTTACCGAACATGTATATTCGATCTTATGTGTCCAATATCCTTACCGGCATGTATATTTCAAACCTTTGTTAGAGTCGTCTTCCTGGTCTCTTTCCTGTATGTCTAATATCCACCCGACATATGCTCCCTATATGTGTTCAATATCCTTACCGAACATGTATATTCGATCTTATGTGTCCAATATCCCACCTGCATGTATATTTCAAACCTTGTTAGAGTCGCCTTCTCTCGGTCTCTTCCTGTATGTCTCATCCTTACCCCGACATATGCTCCTATATGTGTTCAATATCCTCACCGAACATGTATATTCGATCTTATGTGTCCAATATCCTACCGGCATGTATATTTCAAACCTTTGTTAGAGTCGCTTCTCTGGCTTGCCTCTTTCCTGTATGTCTAATATCCTTACCCCGACATATGCCTCTTATGTGTCCAATATCCCACCTAACATGTATATATTTCAAACCTTTGTTAGAGTCGCCTTCTTGGCCTCTTCTCTCCTGTATGTCTAATATCCTTACCGACATATGCTCCCTATATGTGTTCAATATCCTTACCGAACATGTATATTCGATCTTTATGTGTCCAATATCCTTACCGGCATGTATATTTCAAACCTTGTTAGAGTCGCCTTCTGCCTCCCCTTCCTGTATGTCTAATATCCCCCGACATATGCTCCTATATGTGTTCAATATCCTACCGAACATGTATATTCGATCCTTATGTGTCCAATATCCTTACCGGCATGTATATTTCAAACCTTTGTTAGAGTCGCCTTCTACTTGGCCTCTTTCCGTGTATGCTAATATCCTTACCGACATATGCTCCCTATGTGTTCAATATCCTTACCGAACATGTATATTCGATCTTATGTGTCCAATATCCTTACCGGCATGTATATTTCAAACCTGTTAGAGTCGCCTTCTATTTGGCCTCTTTCCCAATGTCTAATATCCTTACCCCGACATATGCTCCATATGTGTTCAATATCCTCACCGAACATGTATATTCGATCCTTATGTGTCCAATCCTCTACCGGCATGTATATTTCAAACCCTTGTTAGAGTCGCCTTCGGTCGGTCTCTTTCCTGTATGTCTAATATCCTTACCGATATATGCCCCTATATGTGTTCAATATCCTACCGAACATGTATATTCGATCTTTATGTGTCCAATATCCTTACCGCATGTATATTTCAAACCTTTAGAGTCGCCTTCGGTCTCCTTTCCTGTATGTCTAATATCCTTACCCGACATATGCTCCCTATATGTGTTCAATATCCTTACCGAACATGTATATTCGATCTTTATGTGTCCAATATCCTTACCGGCATGTATATTTCAAACCTTTGTTAGAGTCGCTTTGGCCGGTCTCTTCTAGTGTATGTCTAATATCCTTCCCCGACATATGCTCCTATATGTGTTCAATATCCTTACCGAACATGTATATTCGATCTTATGTGTCCAATATCCTTACCGCATGTATATTTCAAACCCTTGTTAGAGTCGCCTCTTCTGGCCTCTCTTTCTAGTGTATGTCTAATATCCTTACCGATATATGCTCCTATATGTGTTCAATATCCCACCGAACATGTATATTCGATCTTTATGTGTCCAATATCCTTACGCATATATTTTCAAACCCTTGTTAGAGTGGTCTCTACTGGCCCTTCCTGTATGTTCATATCCCCACCCGACATACGCCCTATATGTGTTCAATATCCTTACCGAACATGTATATTCGATCTTTATGTGTCCAATATCCTTACCGGCATGTATATTTCAAACCTTTGTTAGAGTCGCCTTCTGCCTGGCCTCTTCCTGTATGTCTAATATCCCACCGACATATGCTTTATATGTGTTCAATATCCCCACCGAACATGTATATTCGATCTTTATGTGTCCAATATCCTTACCGGCATGTATATTTCAAACCTTTGTTAGAGTCGCCTCTCGCCGGTCTCTTCCTGTATGTCTAATATCCTTACCCCGATATATGCCTTTATGTGTCCAATATCCTTACGGGCATGTATATTTCAAACCTTTGTTGAGTCGCCTCTACCGGTCTCTTTCCTGCAGTATGTCTAATATCCTTACCCGACATATGCTCCCTATATGTGTTCAATATCCTTACCGAACATGTATATTCGATCTTTATGTGTCCAATATCCCACTGCATGTATATTTCAACCTTGTCATAGAGCCTCGGCCTGCCCTTCCCATGTCTAATATCCTTACCCCGACATATGCTTCCTATATGTGTTCAATATCCTTACCGAACATGTATATTCGATCCTTATGTGTCCAATATCCCTACCTGCATGTATATTTCAAACCTTTGTTAGAGTGCCTCTCTCATTGGCCTCTTTCCTGTATGTCTAATATCCTTACCGACATATGCTCCCTATATGTGTTCAATATCCTTACCGAACATGTATATTCGATCTTTATGTGTCCAATATCCTTACTGCGCATGTATATTTCAAACCTTGTTAGAGTCGCCTTCACGGTCTCTTCCTGTATGTCTAATATCCTTACCTCGACATATGCCCCTATATGTGTTCAATATCCTTACCGAACATGTATATTCGATCTTATGTGTCCAATATCCCATCTGGCATATATTTAAACCTTGTTAGAGTCGCCTTCGCCGGTCTCTTCCTGTATGTCTAATATCCTTACCCCGACATATGCTTCCTATATGTGTTCAATATCCCACCGAACATGTATATTCGATCCTTATGTGTCCAATATCCCCAATGCATGTATCAAACCTTTGTTAGAGTCGCCTTCGGCCTGGTCTCTCTTCCTGTATGTCTAATATCTCATCTCACATATGCTCCCTATATGTTCAATATCCTTACCGAACATGTATATTCGATCCTTATGTGTTCAATATCCCACCGAACATGTATATTCGATCCTTATGTGTCTATCCCTACCCCGGCATGTATATTTCAAACCCTTGTTAGAGTCGCTTCGGCCTGCCCTTCCGTGTATGTCTAATATCCTTACCGCATATATGCTCTATATGTGTTCAATATCCCACCGAACATGTATATTCGACCTTATGTGTCCAATATCCTTACCGCATGTATATTTCAAACCTTTGTTAGAGTCGCTCTTTGGCCGGTCTCTTTCTAGTGTATGTCTAATATCCTTACCCCGACATATGCCCCTATATGTGTTCAATATCCTTACCGAACATGTATATTCGATCTTTATGTGTCCAATATCCTTACCTGCATGTATATTTTCAAACCTTTGTTTAGAGGGTCTTCTACGGTCTCTTTCCTGTATGTCTAATATCCCACCGACATATCTCCCTATATGTGTTCAATATCCTTACCGAACATGTATATTCGATCTTATATGTCCAATATCCCACTGGCATGTATATTTCAAACCTTTGTTAGAGTCGCCTTCTACTGGTCTCTTTCCTGTATGTCTAATATCCTTACCGACATATGCTCCCTATATGTGTTCAATATCCTACCGAACATGTATATTCGATCTTTATGTGTCCAATATCCTTACCCGCATGTATATTTCAAACCTTGTTGAGTCGCCTTGGCCTGGTCATTCTTCCTATGTATGTCTAATATCCTTACCTCCCATATATGCTCTTTATGTGTCCAATATCCTTACCGGCATGTATATTTCAAACCTTTGTTAGAGTCCTCTCTGGCCTGTCTCTTCCTGTATGTCTAATATCCTTACCCCATATATGCCCCTATATGTGTTCAATATCCCACCGAACATGTATATTCGATCTTTATGTCCAATATCTTACGGCATGTATATTTCAAACCCTTGTTAGAGTCGCCTCGGCCTGGCCCTTCCTGTATGTCTAATATCCTTACCCGACATATGCTTCCTATATGTTCAATATCCTTACCGAACATGTATATTCGATCCTTATGTGTCCAATATCCCTACCGGCATGTATATTTCAAACCCTTGTTAGAGTCGCCTTCGGCCGGTCTCTTCCTGTATGTCTAATATCCCACCGATATATGCCCCTATATGTGTTCAATATCCCACCGAACATGTATATTCGATTTATGTGTCCAATATCCTTACTGCATGTATTTTCAAACCTTTGTTAGAGTCATCTTCTCATTTGGCCCTTTCCTGTATGTCTAATATCTTACCCCGACATATGCCCTATATGTGTTCAATATCTTACCGAACATGTATATTCGATCTTATGTGTCCAATATCCTTACTCCGCATGTATATTTCAAACCTGTTAGAGTCGCCTTCTGGCTGGCCTCTTCCTGTATGTCTAATATCCTTACCCCGACATATGCTTCCTATATGTGTTCAATATCCTTACCGAACATGTATATTCGATCCTTATGTGTCCAATATCCCCACCGCATGTATATTTCAAACCTTTGTTAGAGTCTCGCTCTCTACTTGGCCCCTTCCCTGTATGTCTAATATCCACCCCGACATATGCCCCTATATGTGTTCAATATCCTTACCGAACATGTATATTCGATCCTATGTGTCCAATATCCCACGAACATGTATATTCGACCTTATGTGTCCAATATCCTAACGCATGTATATTTCGAACCCTTCATAGTCGCTCGGCCTGCCTCTTTCCGTGTATGTCTAATATCCTTACCGACATATGCCTCTATATGTGTTCAATATCCTTACCGAACATGTATATTCGATCTTTATGTGTCCAATATCCTTACCTGCATGTATATTTCAAACCTTTGTTAGAGTCGTCGGTCTCTTCTTGTCGTAATATCCTTACCCGATATATGCTCCTTATATGTTCAATATCCTTACCAACATGTATATTCGATCTTTACGTGTCCAATATCCCACCGGCATGTATATTTCAAACCTTTGTTAGAGTCGCCGCCTGCCTTTCCTGTATGTCTAATATCCTACCCCGACATATGCCTCTATATGTGTTCAATATCCTTACCGAACATGTATATTCGACTATATGTGTCCAATATCCTTACCGCATGTATATTTTCAAACCTTGTTAGAGTCGCCTTTCACGGCCTCTTCCTGTATGTCTAATATCCCACCGACATATGCTTATATGTGTTCAATATCCACCGAACATGTATATTCGATCTTTATGTGTCCAATATCCTTACTGCATGCATATTTCAAACCTTTGTTAGAGTCGCCTTCTATTTGGGTCTCTTTCTCGTGTATGCTCCATCCCCACCGACATATGCTACCTATATGTGTTCAATATCCTTACCGAACATGTATATTCGATATTTATGTGTCCAATATCCTTACCGCATGTATATTTCAAACCTTGTTAGAGTCGCCTCACGGTCTCTTCCAAATGTTCTAATATCCTTACGTGACATATGCCCCTATATGTGTTCAATATCCTTACCGAACATGTATATTCGATCTTTATGTGTCCAATATCCTTACCTGCATGTATATTTCAAACCTTGTTAGAGTCGCCTTCGGTCGGTCTCTTCTAGTGTATGTCTAATATCCTTACCGATATATGCTTTATATGTGTTCAATATCCTTACCGAACATGTATATTCGATCTTTATGTGTCCAATATCCTTACGGCATGTATATTTCAAACCTTGTTAGAGTCGCCTTCTACTGTTCCTTCCTGTATGTCTAATATCCTTACCCGATATACGCCCTATATGTGTTCAATATCCCACGAACATGTATATTCGATCTTTATGTGTCCAATATCCTTACCGGCATGTATATTTCAAACCTTTGTTAGAGTCGTTCTACCTGGCCTCTTTCCTGTATGTCTAATATCCTTACCCGACATATGCCCCTATATGTGTTCAATATCCCTACCGAACATGTATATCTCGATCCATGTCCAATATCCTTACCGCATGTATATTTCAAACCTTGTTAGAGTCGCCTTCACGGTCTCTCCTGTATGTCTAATATCCTTACTCCCGATATGCTATGCTCTTTATGTAATATCCTTACCGGCATGTATATTTCAAACCTTTGTTAGAGTCGCCTCTGCCCTTCTTCCTGTATGTCTAATATCCTTACCTCGATATGCTCCCTATATGTGTTCAATATCCCACCGAACATGTATATTCGATCTTATGTGTCCAATATCCTTACCGGCATGTATATTTCAAACCTTTGTTGAGTCGCCTTCTGCCTGCCCTTCCTGTATGTCTAATATCCTTACCCCGACATATGCTCCTATATGTGTTCAATATCCTTACCGAACATGTATATTCGATCCTTATGTGTCCAATATCCTTACCGCATGTATATTTCAAACCTTAGAGTCGCCTTCTACTCTCTTTCCTGTATGTCTAATATCCACCCATATGCTTCCTATATGTGTTCAATATCCCACCGAACATGTATATTCGATCTTTAGTCCAATATCCTTACCGGCATGTATATTTCAAACCTTGTTAGAGTCGCCTTCTACTGGCCTCTCGTGTATGTCATCCACCGATATGCTCCCATATGTGTTCAATATCCTTACCAACATGTATATTCGATCTTTATGTGTCCAATATCCTTACCGCATGTATATTTTGAAACCCTGTTAGAGTCGCCTTCGGCTCGGCCTCTTCCTGTATGTCTAATATCCCACCGATATGCCTATATGTGTTCAATATCCCACCAATATCTCGATATTATGTGTCCAATATCCTTACCGCATGTATATTTCAAACCTTGTCGCCTGGTCTCTTTCCTGTATGTCTAATATCCTTATCCGACATGCCCTATATGTTCAATATCCACCGAACATGTATATTCGATATTTATGTGTCCAATATCCCACCGGCATGTATATTTCAAACTTTGTTAGAGTCGCCTTCATTTGGCCTCTTCCTCGTGTATGTCTAATATCCTTACCCATATGCTCCTATATGTGTTCAATATCCTTACCGAACATGTATATTCGATCTTATGTCCAATATCCTTACCTGCATGTATATTTCAAACCTTTATAGTCATCCTTTGGCCTGGCCTCTTTCCAAAGGTATGTCAATATCCTTACCCGATATATGCCTCTATATGTGTTCAATATCCTTACCGAACATGTATATTCGATCTTATGTCCAATATCCTTACTGCATGTATATTTCAAACCTTGTTAGAGTCGCCTTTGGCCTCTTTCCAAAGATAGTCTAATATCCTTACCCCGACATATGCCCCTATATGTGTTCAATATCCTTACCGAACATGTATATTCGATCTTTATGTGTCCAATATCCACGGGCATGTATATTTCAAACCTTTGTTAGAGTCGCCCCTGGCCTGGCCTCTTTCCTGTATGTCTAATATCCTTACTCCATATGCTCCCTATATGTGTTCAATATCCCACCGAACATGTATATTCGATCTTTATGTCCAATATCCTTACCGGCATGTATATTTCAAACTTTGTTGAGTGCCTTCTATTTGCCTTTCTCCTGTATGTCTAATATCCTTACCGATATACCATAATTTTTGTTCCCAATCCCATTGTTCTCAAAAAATCACAAAAAAATTGAAATACTGAAACAAAATATTTCTAGTTGTTCTGAGCTAAATTTTGTTCTTTAGTATTTAATCTTTCACTGTTCAAAAGGCTACCGCCAATTTCACTTTCTCAGTTTAAGACGATTAAATAGTGCACCGTCAAGACCTCAAAAATTCCGCCTCCTATCTCTATTGTATCCTGGTTTATTTCAGATTATCATGACACTACATGCATTCATACTAATCGTTCTATGGTTACTTGATTGAGTCATTCCCAAAGATTTCTCTCATAATGTAAAGGCGTGGTGCTTTCAACCAATCCTATATTTGAAAACCACTTTGTTTTAATATCGAATCTTATCACCATATCTTGGGTTTTCGCCTGATGTCCGATCACAATCGAATGGTTCGTTCTCACTGAGCTACCGGTCTCCGGTTATTTTGAATGTCATTACCTCCCCGATCTGCGAGATCAATTCATCACGAGTCTGCTTTGCCGTTGTTTCCGAGTTCATTGTTCAAGATGTAAAGGGTGGATTATGATTATCCGCTTATTAATCAACAAGTTCTAGGCGTTTGGTTCGCTTCGTCCGATTTTATGTTCGTTTCTGGCAATAGTCATTGATGTGAAATATTCATCCGCAGGATTTGTCTACACGACACGAATGTCAAATTACGATGCCAGATCTTTTCCCGCTCATCGCTCACAAGATCTTTCAGGTATTCTTTTTAAAAACTAGAAGTTTCTTTATGGAATTCGCTTGTTCCAAAATCTTCTACTACCTAATGCGGGTTCGGGATTGAATGCTTTGATTTATTCCAAGTGAATCTATCGATCAATTTTAAAAAATCAATCGCAAGTTGACTAAGGTTTTAACAAGAATTTTATTTGAAACTTAGAGTTTTAATTTTGTTTCAAGTGGCAAAAGGCTCGATTTTTACATGAGCCCATCAACATGAAAACTTTATGGCCGGAAATCTAAAGAATTCGTATTGTCACTTAAGCCATCAAACCATCTTCGTGATTTAGAATTTAATTCCCAAGCTCACATACTGTAGGATCAAGTTCTAAAAAATGCAAACAACTATGTTACTACTCGCTTGATCCAAGACTACAAATTGGAATTATAGATCAAGAGAATTGGATAATATTTGATATCAATATTTCAATAATGCTTTGTTTTAAACTCAATTTTAATTTGTCTATGACAAATTTTTGGGATATTTATATGAATTTCCAATTTTATACACAATCAAGAATTCAATTGGGTATATTTCAAGTCAGGTTCATAAAATTCCAAGATTTCCAAGATCGTTTAAAAGTTTTTCACTGACAAGGACACTTAATCGAATTACATGTTACAATTTGTCAAATCTTAAAATACAAGTTTCAACTGTAAAGCCAACAATTCATTCAACATTCCATTTTCCTTTTGTCATTCAAGTTTCAAAATCTTATTCACAACTAAAACCCATTAATTCAAGTATAAGTAATCAAATCCTCCTAATTCAATATTGTATTCACTTAACTTGTAGTTAAATGTTGCTACGAGTCATCGAATTCACAATGTCAATTTGAATTTTGTAACATTACTGTAAAATTTCAAGCCTCAAAAGTTCCTAGATAGTTTTAAGTCCTAGCAATGTTACTAATGCTATGTCTTAATCCTATTTCCCATGAGAGTTGATGTTGTTCTTTGGCTTCTACATGCCTTCGTTTCATCTTCTCGAACCGGCCTTCGACCAACCTTCTTCTTTTCACCGCTTTCTCCCAAGTTCGCACCATCGCTCGCGATACATGAAACAAAACAAAAGAAATATTAGTGCAACGGGCAGAGTAATAACGCTGCGCCCATACATAATTCTATCTCATCATTAGGATTTTCTTTCGCAATCAGTCAAGTAAAGGAGTTTCGATCATAACCGAGGCCTCATAACAAATCATTGGCCATAAACTCACTATTGCAATCCTCAAGAGTGTTTAACCCCTGGTTCAATAACAGAGGTAGGTTAAGAAGAGGAAAGCAACAGCATGACAAGACAACAACTTTACATTGTGACAACACAGAAATCAAAAGGCAAGTTACCACAAACAATACACCAATGTCTCTAACACAATCAGAAAGATAGCAATTAATGCATCCACAAAGATAACATAGCTTCGAAATTATCATTTAATGTAAAATGGGAAGTTCCAACAAGCATTTTCGTAAGGCCTGCTTTTCAAAAATCGTAACAACCAAAGTTCACCTAAACCCTATTTCCGACACTATATAAACATTCAAAGACAGTTAAACAAAGGAGTGTTTCATCTGTTCACAAAAACCCTAATGAATTCATCATAAACCCTAACAAAGATACTAAAAACACCGCCAAGCCAAAACCCGTAACAATAATCATACCAACCAAAAACCCAAGAACAACGCTTATCAAAGCCAAACCTGCAACAATATCCATCCAAACGGAATCATCATTTCAAAAGAAAATCCTTCAGAAAGAAAGAAGACGAGGCAGAAGGCTAGCAAGGTAACAGAGGTCTCAATTGCTATGTATCATTCCATTGTACAATTCTATCCATTCTCGATCAGAACATGAACAAACAAACGTTTCAAAATCGTAACATACTATATCGCAGTAATGTAATGTTTTGAGACTGCAAGCAGGTCGTGATCGAGAGATCATGATCTCATTGAGAGACAAGGAAGGCCGACAAGAGAGAGATCGCTACAGAGACCGAGAGAGATGTCGGAGCAGAATTTAGAGATCATGATGAGAGGTTTGAGAGACAAACCCGTGAGAGAGCCCATGAGATCTGGAATTCAAGTGGAGATTTATAACAGAGACATGTAAGCTAAGTGAGAGTCCCGATGAGAGGTTAGAGACGGGCTGTTAGGGTCTGAAGGGACTTATGAGAGGTTGTAGAGAGTCCATGAGAGAGATGTAGCTCGATCCTTTCCCCTTTTTGTTTTTTTTTGTTTATATAATTGATTTTGTTTATCATAATAAGTTCTAAGTTTTTTGTAAATTATGTTAGTTTATAGGATTTAGTTTTTATTTTTTTTTTATAATATCAAGTTTAATTAAAATATAACTTAACTCACTAAACTAATTTTAGTTTTAGTTTTAATGAATTGATTTTCTATTTTATTTTATAAAATATAATTTAAGTTAGTATTATTTAGATTAATTAGATTTATTCATTTTTAAGTTATGTTGGTTTAGAATAAGTTTTAGTTTTAAAATATATTTAAGATTTGTTGAGTTTAGCCAAAGTGACACTGTCGCCGTCTGCTTGGTCTATTTTCAAAGGCTGTGATGCAGACATATTCATTTTGCACTCTCCCGCTGAGCCATCGATCCGCCAAAGTCCGTATCTACCACTGCAGCCTGACCACAATACGCCTCATGGAGTCCTATACAAGATCCAAGAAATTTTTGTTTCTTGGCTTCCGCTCGCTTTGTCAACAGACCCGCTTTAAAGCTTCAATCGTGCCCATTTCTAAAACCTCTTTAAATTCAATATTATGCAAGTTTTTTATATAATGATGTACTAAATAATATTTGGTATATGGTAGTTTTTATTTGTTGAATTATCAATTAAATTGTTAGTTGATTTTTATCAGTAAAAAAATATCTATACTAATAATTATTTAAATTTCGGTTTGTATTGTGTTAATTTATTTTCTTTTATTATCCGCTTTATCATTATATGCTTGTATGTTTATTACATGATTGTACACTCCACTCTCGCATTAATATAAAAACAACAACGCCTCCGCTCTCTCTCATTTTTGGTTACCCACACCAAATTCTCTAAGGGTCTCATGGTTGGGGATGGGCATGGCCATCCTCACGAGGTTAATTAAAGCCCTCGTTGCTTTGATTAATCATAACCGAAAAACAATTGGTCCATATACCAATCACCATGCACGGTCTCATGGTTGGGGATAGAGCACCTATCCTCACGAGGTTAATCAAGTCCATATACTTGGTTAATCATAACCGAAATATCATTTCTCTACGTCCAGCGCCCGCAATTTTCAAACACTTTCAAGTCAAAAATAATTAATTGAACTTGCTATTTCCAAAATCAATTTTTCTCCAAAACAAAAAAACATAGTGTTATGGTACTTAATTAAATTGTTAGAGGTTAACGATTTAATTAAAATGTAAATATTTGGGCCATTAGAGGTAACAATGACTTGAATATTTTATTCCATACACTTGAACATTTAAAACACTTTCATATTAAATTAATTAATTGAATTTGTTTTCTTTCAATCGATTTTCTACAAAACAAAAAAAAAAACATAGTGTTATGGTACTTAATTAAATTGTTAGAGGTTCATGCCATTTAATTAAAATGTAAAATATTTGGGCCATTAGAGGTAACCAATGACTTAAATACTTTATTCCATACATAATAAAGTGAACTTTGTTTCACCTCACTCTTTTCATAATAAAGATTTTTTGGATGAGAGATGATCGGTTGACCTCAATCACCAATCTCGAGTATTGAATCGTTAGAGGGTTGCCCAACGTTTTGGTACTTGTCATCCACAACTAAAATCAATTCAACCCATTCAAATCCTTTTTCGCTCATATGCGATTATCAAAATCAAAAACATTTTCTTCTAAAATCAACACAACCAATCCAAGACATTTCCAACAAGAACTACGGAGTTTTGACTTTCCTATTGCACGAGGGAATACGTAGGCACGTGGTTTCGAAACCGTGTCAAACTCAAAATAATAACAAACAAATCCATTTTCTTTTTATTTATTCATGACTTAGAAATTAGCGATTACACACACACAAACACATTTCGAACTAAATGGGTCTCATCGAGTACGATGGACGTAAGAGGTGCTAATACCTTCCTCTTGCGTAACCGACTCCCGAGTCCACGCTTTTTGGTCTTGTAGACCGCCTTATCCAACTTTTGTGGGTTTTATCTATATTTCCCCGTTCTTTTTAGAACAAATAAAATTAGGTGGCGATTTCATTGTTTTGAAAATTCATTTTAAATGATTTTTGAAAATCGAGTTGCTTCAACTTCCTCATCACTAGAATCCATATCAGAGTTGTACACTCCAGAGAGAGTAGTGACAAGTTTGGCACCTTCTTCCTCAGATTCACTTCACGAATCACCATCGGACAGTGATGACCATTCCTTTCTTTTGTTTCTTTAGAAAGGTGGGACATTCGACTCTAATATGTCCAAATCCTTCACATTCATGACATTGGACTTTACTACCTTGACTTCCTTTTCCTCGACTTGGATCTTACGCTAGAGTCATAAGATGCGCTAACGTCGATGGAATATCCTTGACATTTGACCTTGACTTTGGATCAATCCTCTGATCGGTTTGTTGAAGCTGTCTTCCAAGCATGGCAATAGCGGATATATTCTCTTCATCTTCCACCTTGCATCCTTCTTTGTTGGATACAAGTGCTATGCTCTTGTTTTTCTTGTCACGATTTCATGATTCCCGTCTCAAAGTCATAAGGGATCCAATAAGTTCTTCAACCTTCAAGGTCTTGATGTCTTGAGCCTCCTCTATTGCGGTGACTTTCATTGCAAATCTCTTAGGCAAGGATCCGAGAATCTTTCACCGACTTCTCTTGACATCTTTTCACCAAGTGCTCCACGAGGCATTGGCAATTTCAAAATATTCATGTGAAATTCATGAATATTCTCATCTTCCTTCATCTTCAAATTCTCAAATTTGGTAGTGAGCATCGAAGTCTTGACATCTTCACCTTGGATGTTCCCTCATGAGTAGTTTAGAGTGTCCCAAACATCCTTGGCCATTTCATTGATGAACCGGTCTGAAGATATTCCTATCAATACCATTGAGCAGCATTCAATGCTTTAGAGTTCCCTAGAGCTAGCTCTTCTTCCTCTTTGCTCCATTCCTCCTCGGGTTTCAAGGCGGTAGTGCCATCTTTCTCAAGCTTGGTGGGATGTTTCCATCCTTTATCGTGACCTCCAAGCTTTAATGTCCAGCGATCTTAAGAAGGCAACCATACGAGGCTTCGGTAATCATAATTAGACCCATCCGAATAGGTGGTCTTCCTCCAAATCCTCCTTCTTTATCCATTATGCGGAAACTATTATCCTTAGATCTCACCGGAAATAACAAGCGGTGCACGCCTCGATACCAATTGAATTTCTGGCAGATATACTTGATGTCATAGAGAATGTTATGACACGATGTCGACACTATGTTAGCAATTCACATAAATACATAAAGCGATAAATAACACAATAAGTTGTTCACCCGTTCGGTTCAACAAACCTACATCGGGGCTACCAAGCCGGGAGAAATTCACTATTAGTAGAATTAATTCGGAATAAACCACCGTTTATCTCCTTCACTTAAAACCACCAATGCAACTTCAACCTAAGTCCTACTTAGATCAGTACCCACTCACTCCCTCAATCACAGTGATATCAACCTATTGACTAATTGAATTGTGAAGACACACTCCATAAAATATCTTGATCTTGCTTCACAGCTTCAATCAAGAGACAAACACTCGTGCTTTAAAGCTTTGGTGATAAACTACCCTTACAGAAATCCTAGTCCAATGCACTTATCAATTGATAGTTGCTTGGCTCACAAAGAAACTAGAATTACAATACCAACTATTACAAATCCTAACGGTACACAAAACAAGCTGCTATCTCTTCAATACATTCAAAGGGCACGAGGTAAGGTTCTTTTCCTTTTATAGAAGCGATTGAAACTTGGTTTGGGCTTCCATAAAGATAGCTAGGGTTCACTTAATTTAATCCTAAAAACATGGTCTTTTCAACAACCAATTTAGGTTTAATTAAGATTAACCTAACAGCCACGTGAACATGCTTTCTAATAACGAAAAATAATATTTAGCACTCAACAAACTTCTGAAAAATCTCAGAACAAGCAGTTCTAGCAGAATGTCCTGAATGTCATAACATCTGTTATGACATCGATCTGTTCTAATTTCCGGACTGACTTTAGCTTCGATTCGAGCTGTCTTTTAACATCCTTAGAAGGTAGGATTTATCTTCAATCTCTGAACGTCATGACATCTATCATGACATTGCTAAAGCCTAGTTTTACCAAAAATAATGCCAACCTAAAAACACTAACACTCATCACTGAAACTTAGATTATTACAAGCTGTTATGTTGGCGACAATACCTCCAATTAGTGCATAGTCACATCGTGATCTACATAAGCTGGGTCTAATACTTTCATTAAAGCTTCTTGGTGAGCTTCGGAGTTGAGGAGTAGAGACAATATTGAAATCTTGGAGGGAGTCTGCATCAGCTGATCCACGACTCAGTATTCGCTTTTCTTGATTAACTTCAGTATCTTATCAAAATCTGTGTTGGCGTTGGTTCCATCAGGAGGACCAACATTTGTGCTTGGATTAACCACGGGGAATCGTTGGATTCTTGGGAGATATGTTAGCTGGTTTTGTCTAACAACTTGAGGCTATGCGGTCTTGGTGGTAACGGAGTGTGTACTCGCCCACTTCGTGTTACTCGTCCAATTTACATTATATTAACATTATTTGGAAGAGTTGGCATGGGTTTCTCCTTCCCATCCTCTATCGGGGTTGCATTGTATTGGTAAGGAATTGCTTTGGTAGGCTGTATGGAGCAGGACCGGTGGGCAAATCACCAAAGGAGACCTGGAGCGTTGGAACCGTTGTATTCAATCTCCACATGTTTGGGTACATTGAAGCAGGGGTGATAACGTTTACTTGGATTTTCGAGTTGATATCCGAGACTAAAAGCTCATGCGGAAAATGCCCCACTTGTATTTACGTCATGGTCATCTTACGTAGATGCATGAGGTCACCGATGTCAACAATTGAATATCTGCTCTTATGGTGGGACATCCTCGGAGATCTTTGACACATATATCATGGTGAGTAATCATGCTTAGTGAAGGCGCTCATTGTTATGCATATCATGGAGATGCACTAAGTTTCCTCGATCAAGTTTACGTGACGAGATACTGTCTGTGTTCTTAATATCGGACTCTTTGAATGTCCTTTGTGTTGGGAAGCGGATTGGCTTGCACATTTGATTTATATTTCTAAAGAAAGAAGATTAGATTTCACTAATCTCTCGCATACGCTTTCAATGCTATACAATGCTCAAGATCATGGCCTGGTGCCCCTTGGTGAAAAGGGCAAGATACGTCTGCTTTGTACCACCACGGCAATTTTTCGGGAACCGGAGGTGGTGACCTTGTCTGTATTAGATTCTTTTCTATTAGCGCAGGGTATAGTTTTGTGTACGTCATCGGAATTGGGTCGAATTGCGTGACCCGAGGCACTCGGTTTTGATTGCTGAACTGTTGAGCCTGTTGACAAGTCTGTTGAGTTTGTTGCATTTGTTGAAATTGCGGAGCAATTCCTGTGTTAACGGAGGGCGTTATGGCAGCTACCTGTCGTTGTTGACTGACATTTCTTTGTGGTTTCCCTCGGGATACCATTCCTATGTCATGTTCCTTTTTCTTTGGAAAACTGGTCCCCATCTTCCTAGTTCCACTGGAAGATCCTGCTTCCTTGGTTAGGCGTCCGGTTCGAACCCCCTCTTCTAATCGCATTCCCATGCTTACCATCTCGGTGAAATCTCCGGGAGCGCTAGCGATCATTCGCTCGTAGTAGAATGAGCCAAGAGTATTCAAGAACACCTTAGTCATCTCTTTCTCTTCTAATGGTGGATTGACTTGGGCAGCAATTTCCCTCCATCGTTCATATTCTTTGAATGTCTCTCTTCCTTTTGAGACATGGGCGGAGTTGATCCTATCGGGAGCCATATCCAAGTTGAACTTATATTGTTGTACAAAGGCTTCACCTAAGTCATTGAATGTTTGGATACTCATGTTGTCTAGTCCCATGTACCACTTCAAGGCCGGTGAGACTATCTTGGAAGTAGTGGATTAACAACTGGTGATCGTCGTTGTATGTAGACATTTTCCTGGCATACATCGTGAGATGATTTTGTGGACAGGAGTTCCCTTTGTACTTTTCAAAGTCAGGGACTTTGAATTTTGCAGGTATCCTTACACGAGGAACTAAGCACAGATCCTGGACGTTTTTCCCAAACAGTTCTTTCCCTCGAATTGTTTTTATCTCAAGCTGCATTTTGAGGAGTTGTTCCTGGAGATTCTCCATAGAACCACGAGTATTCGTGTTATTTCCTGGAGTATGGTGAACTTCTTCGTCTATGGTAGTGTGTACTACGGAAGCTGAGTTTGTCATGATCGGTTGAGAAACCGGCATTGTTACTTGTGGAAGAATTACTCCACGTTGCGGAGTAAATGTAGAGTTTTGCTGCAAAGTAGGTATTTCAAGCATGGTTGTTTGCACTTGAGAAGTCGGTTGGCGAAATCCGATGCCAAAGTTGAAAGGCATGCCCCATGGATAGCCTTCTGGCATGCTGAAAGGTGAACTACTGTCATGACTTCGGGTAGTAGTATCCTCTGAAATCATTGCTTGGTTTTGAGCTCGATGTTGCTTGTTGACTTTCTTGCGCCAATGAATTGACCAAAGATGTGAGTCTCTCCACTTCTTCTTGTAGTGTTGTTCAGTATTTAAGTTCAACATTCTCTTGTTCAAATCCTTCCATTACTTTTCTTCTTTTTGAACGTGTATCATATGTTCGAGTTGGCTGTGGACGCGGTCGAGAAACTCTAAGACGCGACAGCTTGGCGATCTTTTCCTATCTATTCAAACTGTTCAAAGATCAGACTCTAGACAATAGACTTAATATGCAAAATATGATGCATGATTATGATTGTAAAGAAAAGGAATTTCCAAAGAATTTACACTAAAAGAGAAATTTCTGGCAAATATTCGGATGGAAAACACGAGTTTATTGATTATTGAAAGAAGATTACAACAATATTGTTTTTAAGCATTGCTCACACAAATGATAAAATAAATGATAAAATTACAAACTAAACTAAACTAATTGTCCTCGTCGGATGAAGATCCAAAGGGTTTCAACTTCGGATTTCCTTTCCATAGTGAGCTTTTCGCTTTCTCGGCTTTTAGCTTGCTAATGACTTTCTTCCACTTGTCGGGAGCGGGATCGTGGTTGTCATTTCCTCAAGCTTTCTTTTCCTTTCTTTGGCGTATCTCTGGATTGCGTTATCTTTCTGACGAATCTTCTCATCTTTCTCCATGAGCCATTCATCCTGGAAGTAAAGCGTCTTTTCATGATCTTTGACTTGCTTCTTGAGCTTCTCATTCTCAAGATTAGTCTTAAGGAACTTGTTTTCCAAGGCCTCTTTTTCAAACCTCATTTTGGCCAAAGCTTCTTGGTATTCTCCCATGGTTTCGACAGGAAAAATTGTTAATTTGGAAGCGGTTGAGCACATGGGTTCTTCATAAGCGTAAGGCATTCAAAATTCCTTTGCTCTTTTCTTTACCCGAAGTGTAGGTTTCCATGGCTACAATTCTCTTACCTTTTTCTTTCTTTCGGATGTGATGCCAAGCTCGACCATTCTAGCCTTCATCCTTGGGAATCTTCTCCTTCGTGATAGAAATAACTCTCTCTTTGTAAAACCAAGAGGTTTACTAGAGTTTGCGTATCCGAGTTGACGTCTCGCCAGGAATGGGTTGTAGTTGATTCCTCCTTTTGTACCGATGAGAGTACGTTGGCAAATTCTCCTGACTCTCAATGATTTCCATCTCATTGTCTGCCAAGGTATACCAATGGATATCGTCGTTTGTAAAAGACATGAGTCTTCGAGACCAATGCCATTCATCTTTGTTTTCGCGGAAGATAGGAGGTTTAGGCAAGTGTGAGACAATCCATTTAAAAAACAGAGGTACACAACACACGATAGTTCCATCTCCTTGACGATTTCTATGATGAATAGAGACGTAGGTGTCACCAAGTAGAGTGGGAACGGGATTTCCATTCAGAAAGATCCTTATGGCGTTAATATCAACGAAATTTGGGACATTGGGAAACAACACCAATCCATAGAGGAGTAAAGCTAAAATAGCTTCAAAGGCTACCATACTACCGGCTTCAGAGAATTTGAGAGCCTTCTCCATTAGGAACTTTGAAGTTAGTCCTAAGAGTTTTCCTATGGTAGTTAGGTTTTTGTCTATCTCAGATTTCTTTAAGTGAGTCATCATTGCAATGACTGGTGACTTAGGAATGGCTTCCAAACTATTGAAAGGTACTTTGTCTCATACTGAGATACCTAGGATATGCGCGTACTCTTCCAGAGTAGGCATCAACTGATAGTCAGAGAAAGTGAAATGATGGCGGATCGTGAAATGAACGAAAGTTTTGAGAAGTCCTTCATCAACGTTAGTGTTCAGAATAGTTAAAAGAGTTCCATAGCGTTTTATGAAATCCGAGGGATCTTCTACCAAGGATGCTAACTCTTTCAACTTTCCTACATCGAGAATTCTAAACGTATCTCTTGGTGAATCTTCCTCGACGTCCATCACTCTAACCTAAAATATTTACAGAGAAAATCTCTAAATTCTTTGGAAATGGGAAGAGAAATGAAGTTTTTGAATAAATGAATGAATGTATGGATGCGGCAAACATGGTTAGTAGTTATACACACGTTCGCGTTCAAGTCACGAGCATGAGGCCAGCGATAAGAATCAACGTGGTTAAGTTCTAAGGGCTTATTCATCCGTGAAGCGGTTCTCGATAATACAGCTCAACACTCCTCTTTGAAATATTATCGGTTTGTTGAATACTCGATGGTCCAATAATATTTTCAAGAGAAACTCGCTGATCGTAGTCTCGCATGACAATTACTCTAGGCTTACACCGAATAATCTCGCACTACATCCTAAATGGCGGGATGGGTTATGTGTTCTCTGACCACTTAGCTTAAGTTCCTTGAAAGCAAAATGTCTTCGCAAATACTTGCTAAACACAAATACCCTCAAGACAACCTCCACTAAGAGAGGATATTAACCGTAAGTCTTGAGACTTCTCACGGTTAATACCCCACCTAGATCTTAAAATGTTTCTTAAATCCGGGTTAGGATTTCTTTCCATCGATGGAATCGAAAACACACAAAAAAAACAAACATATGCACATATGAAAGCTAAACCCCTTTTATTTCTTTTTGAAAACAAAAAGCTTGGTGCTCTTGGCGAGTCACATTTTTTTTGAAAATCAAAGTTCAGTACTCCCAGTGAGTCGCCATTTTCCCTGTCAAAAGCGTCGGCTAGAGAATCGAATCAATTGGATACTGCTCAAACGATTTACTCTTTTGATTTGTTTATAAAGATGCGAGCATCAAGCTTTATTATTTTCAACACAAGAAAAGATGATTTAATGATTATGAAAAAGGGAAAGCATTAATACCCTCAATTGATTTTGATATGCGTAACTAGCGTAAACTAGACGTAACGCATCGGGGAGATTACGAGTAAGGGGTTTGTTATATAAAGGGAATAGATGGAGCACCCTAAATATATATAGTTATCTATAGCTTTATATATGAATACGTTTGATATGTTTGTATGTTTTAATTGCTATTTCTATGATTGGGAAAGTTTCTCCTTTGGGATTTTAAGAAGGATAGATTATGTGGGATCCTAGGTTTTGTTATTATTGTGCTCGCAAAGATCATGGATCTTCGCATACATATCCCTAGTGGGAATCGAGCATTTGTAGCTCGGATCTCTGAGGATCTATGGTTTGTTTAGTGCGAGAGAGAAAGAAATTTGCTCGCCAAGGATGAGACCTTGTGCTCGTATTCTCAAAGGATGTTGAGAAAGTCGAGCAATCGTAGTTCCACTTATGCTAGTGGAAAGCAGCGGGATGTTAGTAAGAGGCAGACAAATGTCATCTTAACGAAAAATGTATCTAATCTATTTCATCACATACATTTTGAAAAGTTTGATTGATAAAGATCTTTCATCGTAAGTTATAGGTGTTTTGCTTGAGTGTACAAGCGCTTACATGTTTAAGAAAGATGTTTTGAAAAGATGATTGATTCTTTTAGCGTAAGTATTGGGTGTTTTGCTTGAGTGTACAAGCGTTACCACTTACAATTAAAAGATGTTTTTGTTTGAAAAGAGTTTGAAAAGTTTTTGTTGTATGTGATGTGATAGATGAGATACTTCTTCCATAGAGATGATAAACGTCTAAATCTCGAGGAGAAATTGATTGGATTAAGGGGATGCTTTTAAGAAGCCCATGGGTCCTTGTATTGTAAGCCCAAGAGGAGGCATTCTGAGGGTCATCGAGGGTCGTCGAGGGTCCTTGTATGAAGCTCAAGAGGAAGCTATAGGGTAAGGCTGACTTTGTCTTTAAAAGGGATTTCACTGGGAAACCATCCTTTTGGAATAAAGAGCAATTTCACCAGGAAATTATACTCTCATGGTTCAATCCTAACGCGGGTGATTCTTTGTATTGGAAGCCCAATAGGAGGCTGTTAAGAGATTTCCTGTCTCTTTCATTGTATGATGCCCAAGAGAAGGCTAAACTCAATGAGGAGTTCTTTTGAGCGAAGCCCAAGAGGAGGACTCAACAGGAGTGTTGTCTTATATGAAGCCTAAGCGGAGGCTAAACTCAGATGAATGAGTTTTCTTATATGAAGCCTAAGAGGAGGCTAAACTACGTGGGAGAGTTATCTTGTATAAAGCCAAAGGAGGCTAGCGAGGGAACCTAATTGGTTAGACTAGTTGTTATGTTATAACTAGACAGTCGTATAAACAAGTGTGTGTGTGTGTGTGTGATATGTATTCACAAGAGTTTATGAAGGAAATATAAACAATGCATGATGTTTATTTACAAAAGTTTATGAAGGAAATATAAACAAGTGTACGTGAAACGAGCGTTTAAAGCAGTAACTTGATTATTTACAAGTCGATTTGTGTACAAGGAAGTGAATATGTACCGGACAGTATTTATGTACAGAGATATGGATGTACATAGGAGGGTTGGGACTTACACCATAAGGGTGGCCCATTGGTTTAAAAGCGTTTCAAGGAATAATGCTCCTTTCAATACCAATGGTATTCATTATATACATCTGACGAAGCGAAATGAACGATCGAAGTTTATCTGTGAAAAGTATCGTATTATATGGGACAAAGATTTGTATGAATATAAAGAATTTGATATGTACAAGGAAAATATGTATGTACATAAAAGAATGTTGGTTTGTATATACAAGTGAAGTGAAAACAAGCGATCAAGTTTATGCATACTTGAGTATAAAAAGTATTTGTATTATGTGCAGATAAAAATTTGTATGTATCTGAAGAGATTTTGATATGTACAAAGAAATAATTATGTACATAAAAGAATGTTTTTGGGACTTACACCGTGAGGGAGGCCCATGATCGATTGAGAAATTCGAGAGAAAATGAATTCGGTTTTATCGTTTAAATTGGATCGGTCATGGTAAAAAGATGTAAGTTTGATGAAAAGTTTTGAAGAAATGTTTTTTGAAAGTGTTTTGAAATGTGAAGTTTACTTATGATAAGTTTTGAAAAGAATCAGGCTTCGAAAGTTTGAAAAATTCATCTTTTAAAGTGGTTTTGAAAAGTGTTCAAAGCGTCGTTTTCGGCTCGATTAAAAACATAATCAGATGAAAGTTTTTTCTGAAAATTTTTGCACTATCATAAAATAGATACATTAATTGACAAGTGTACAAAAAATTACCTCAAAATGAGGAGTTTTGATTGGTTAAAAAAAATGTTAAAGTTTGTGAAAAAACATGAAAAAAATATGAAAAGTTTGAAAAAAATGGTCCATGTGAGGCTTGAACCCAGGACCTGATGGGTGGTTACGTGGCAAAGAGTCTTAAGAGCGAGCTGGCAACCGCTGGGACAAGAGTGCATTTGTGTATTTGAATCAAAACACGTGTTTATATTATATTGGAAAATTTAAATTTGAAAAAACACCAAGAACACGCGCGAATTGTTCTTCATCCTCTTCAATCCTTTGATTTTGTAACTTTCTTGTTTCTCAATGATTTTAAAAGTTGTAAACATGAAAGTTGCTCGAAATTTAACAAGGAACATGATGGTAGTTGCTAATTTCATTTATTTTTGGTTTAACATGGTTGAATTTCTGGAAATCGTGAAGAACCCTAGAACTGGAAATTCTAATTGAAATGATGTATGATGGATGATTTTTCCAATTGATTGAGGGTTAAGGATCGTGAGAGGTGCAGAAAACAAATGGCCAAGAGTTTTTCTCAATTAAATCAAAGAATCATGGAGTTCGAGTTTGAAGTCCTTACCTGTTCAAGCTGAGATCGAAGATGGTGTTGGAGTGTTTCCAGAACTGATTTTATGATTGCTATAGCACCAACGGCCTATGTGGAAGGTGTGAGGATGGTCTCTGCTCTCCCTGAATCAACCTGGATCGTGCTACCCAAGTCCACCTGCATAAGCTCAAAATGGAAACTGGATTTTGATGTTAGAGTTGTTACAGATGGAAGTTAAGTGTCTGGATCATTCATATGATGTATGGTGATGATGTTCAAGTGATCAAAACTCAAGTTGCTCAAACCAAACTCCAAATTCGATGGTTATGGCAGTTTTGCAAGTTTTAGAAGCATGGCATGTAATTCTGAGTTTCAGCTTGATTTGTGTTAATCTTAAGCTTCAAACAAGTTATATATTGATTATGAAATGTGTTTGACACCAAAACTTTTCATGGTTTTCACTAATTTTCAAAATTGCAAGTTTTCTCAAAATGCACTATGTTTCTTAAATTTCAAGAAAGTAAAGAGAAAGCATGTGCTTGCATGGCTTTTGGTGTGTTTGAACTTGAAAAGAATGCCTCTATTTATAGGCCATGGATTCTGAAATGTTAGGCACAAGTACATGGCATTGGTAATTCAAAGATGCCTTAAAGGGCAAGAAAGGCATTTTGCAAAGGAAAAGGAAACTTCCTTTTTTTAACCATGTGTGAAAATATTCCATTTGATCCAAACTTGTCATAATTACTTCTCACTGATTTTTATCAGTTCCTATCCCAATTTGGCAAGGTGGCAAGTGTTCTAGAAGAAGAAAATCAAAAAATGACCTATAATTTGAAGTTTTGAACTTTGAAAATCATGTTTATGGAGCCTTATGTTTCAATTTCAAAAGTATAGCTAGACTCCATGGATTTGAGAGTTCTTGGACATTTTGGAAATCTTGTTTCAAGAGCTACAACTTTCATGTTTTGAGTTTTTTCCAAATCAAAGGGGAACTATGTGAAACAATGCCATGAAGTTTGGAAAAAATAAGAAATTTCAACACTTGAAAATTTTTCTAAGTGTTGGAACTTTTGACTTTTTGTTGACTTTTCCAAATTTTTTGATTTTTTATGATCATGATGGATCATTTGAAGTATTTTGATGTTGGAAAAAGTTTTATCTTGAAAAAGTTGACCAAAAGTCAAAGTTTGACTTTTCTGTGCAGATGAATTTTCATCAGATGTTTTAGAAATTGACTGATGAAGTCTGTGAACTTCTGTGATGTTTTGAATCCAGAAATTAGGTAAAGATGTTGTATCTAAGATATAATGACCAATCTCTATCCAAAAAGGTCATTCAATGCTCAAGGAATCAGAGAATACTCATGCTCGATCAAAACCCTAATTGGTCGATCCTCGATTGATTAATGAGAAAAGTTGGATATCTGAAGATCAGAGGTTGATGATTTGATCAATATAGATCAAATGAAGTGAGTAAAACTCAAACCCTAATTGGTTACCTCTTGAATCAGATGAAAATTTGATGAAACCCTAATTTTGACCTGTGAATGCTACACCCGATTAATGCTGTGTTGAACTGTTAGTGATGCAATGATGCAAATGCGAGGTGGTATATTAGGTCAAAATTTGGGGTATGACAACACCCCGAATAATTCAATATTTGAAATAATTAGAATTTTTAATTATTAGTTTAATTAAGAATTTAATTATTAATATTGGGAATTATTGGAGTAATTAAATTAATTATAGGAAAGAAAAGTTGGTGGTGTGAAGAGTAATTAGAGGGTGTGAGGAGTAAAATACTCTACTCTTACTAATTACTATTTATTTATTTTATTGGAATAATAAAAGGAGTATTAAAAGGAAAAGAAGGAAAAAGGAAGGTTATTTGGAATATTCATCATACGTGAGATTGGAGAAAGAAGAGAAAAGAGGAAAAGCCAAACGCCGGGAAATTTGAAGAATCATCGCGAGGTAAGGGGTGATTTCATTCAGTTGATATGCCTTATGGGTTTTGGGATACAATTGAATGATTGGGTATGTTAGGAAACTTGAATTAGATAATTCTAGGTTGTAGGATTATCCCTAATTGTGTCGGATTATAGGAATTGGAACAATTAATGGGATAAATAATTAATAGGAATGATGGAAACATGATTTATGATGTTGTGTTGATGTGTATTGGTTGCATTTGGTGTTTCTAATGCTATAATTCGTATGGAATGAGTAAGAATGAATTGGGACACAAGTTGCTGTCAAAAGCGAGATTTTTAGTACTGCAGTCGTGAGGAGGTTACTCCGGAGGCGGGTTTCAGCTCAAATTGCAAAATTGGGACCTTTTCAACGTGGGAACCGGTTTCCAGTATGGAGGAACCGGGTTCCCCATACAAAATTCCAGGAGCGTGTTATTTTCAAATTTTGGGAACCGGGTTCTCCCAGGGAGGAACCGGTTACCACTGTGTTGAATTCCAAAATGTTTAAAACTTCAAAAATTCATATTTTCCAAACCGTAGCTCGATTAAGTGCCGTTTTAAGATTTCTTAAATTAAAAGTACTATCCTATAAAATAAGAAAAATATTATTTTATGAAAACTATTTTAAAAAGAGTCGAATTCCCGATTTTTGTAAATTTTGGTATTTTGAGAATGGTGTAGAATTGGTTGTGAATCGTTCCGACTTAGTGAATGAGAACTGATACTTATGTGTTGTGCCTACTATCCATTATAATTGAGATGTGATCATGTGATATATTGTTTTTGGCATTATTTGGAATTATTTTGTGATCATATTCCGTCGACTTGATGTTGCATGCTTTTATGGTGCATGCATAAGCATTGTTTATGGTTCATTCCCATTGTGTGGAATTGAACTTGCAGAGCCAATAGACTTACCAGTGCACAGAGGTAGTGAGGCTAGATTCTTGACCCAGTGGTTATGGGTGAATCATGGATTAAAGCTGTTTTCCGAATGAAATGGAACAGTGGGTGAATTTGATTTAAGTTTGGTACCAAATGCATAAAGTTTGCATTGCATATGGGATTGTAACATGCTAGGATGGTTTCCAGTGTTGCAATTTCCATTTATTGTTATATTTGCATAATCATTGTGTGGAATGCAATTGTGAACTGAACTATGATTATGTTAATGACAGTGGACTAATATATTGATTTATTCTGTTGTATTTAAAGAACGTATAGTTGTTAAGGACCAAATTGTAGTTATTTTGTACATGATTTTGTGTTCCTTAACAATGCCTTTTTAATTAATTAGTAATATTTATTCTAGTATTTTGGTTTAAGTAGGTTTTTATTTAGTTTTTGTTCATAATATATTATTTAACTTAGTTTACTTTTAATTGTAGGTTTTTATTGATTAATTCTCCCAAGCTTGGATTCAAGGACTCTTGAAGAGCTTTTGGAATGATTCTTTTTGAGTAAATTTTTGGATGAAGGAAGCATACTACAGGTCGCGCTCAGCGCGGTTGCAGCATGAGCGTGCTCAGCGCGGTTGCAGCATGAGCGCGCTCAGCGCGACTTTACCGGGCTTAGCGCGGTCTGCGAAAATCAGAAAAAGGACAGACCCATGCTTTCACCTTTTGGCCACAAACCCATCACTTCCAGCTGACTTTTGGCTTGTAAAGAGGGTGGAACTTCACATCATCATAATCACTTTTCATCTTTGTAAAATTAGGGCAAGAATTGTAAAGAAAAACCATAGTTTTTCTTCTTGATTTCTTCATGTTCATCATCTCTACCAACAATCTTGAGAGCAAAGCAACCATGGAAATGAGTGGCTAAGTTCTTTTTGTGTCAAGATTAGAGGTAGTTGATCTAACTAGTATGTATTTCTTTTAATCCATTTGTGTATGAACATGGTTGATGATTAATATAGTTGAATATCTTTGTTCTTCATCTTTATGCTTTGAGTCTTGCTTGGAAAAAAATACGTAAAAGTAGACCTAGGATATTCATCCACTAATGAACAAATGCTAGGGATAGATTTGTGTGTTGGTGTTTACAAATATTGAACTTAATGCTTATCATGTCAATAGTTGTAGTGAGGGATCATGCAAAGATTAACATGATAACATTCACAATCTTGGTGGGAAATCTACAAGATTGAGAGGATATGTATTTATAGAAATCATCTACTATGTTCATCACTTGATTAATTGAATATGTATGAAATTAGGTCAATGAAACTAATTTTGATATGCTTTCATAATTTGAAAACAATCTCAAACTCTCTTGAATCCAAACCATAACTCTCTTTTGAAAAGATTAATTTAGTTACTTGTTTGGAAATTCATGTTACTAGTAGATTAGGAAACAAACCCTTTGGTTACTTGCATCTTAAAATACACTTTTCTATTGAAAGACTACAATATACACCAATCCCTGTGGAATCGATAATTAAAAATACTTGTTCGCGGATAAAACCTACAACAAAATGGCGCCGTTGTCGGGGATTGGCGTTTGATATTGCTAGTATAGCAATAGTTGTGTGTTTTAAGACATTGTTCTACTAATCTCTCTTTGTTTCTTTTGTGTGGCTAGACTTTTTCAGGAATTAGTTTATGCGAGGAAGTATTCCAGCCGATAAACTCCTTTTCGATCCCGAAATTGAAAGGACAGCTAGAAGACTTAATAGTAGTGCTAAAAGAAGAAAAAGACAAGCTAGGCAAAGGCAAGAAAGAGGAGAAAGAGGAGAAACACCTACTTCTTCAACACCACCCGTGTTAGGAGAAGTCACCACTATGGCGGAGAATCAACCACAACCATCACCACCACCACGGGGGCCGTGTGTCAATAGCCCTCGTCACACCGCTCAATTTGCTCGACAAGCAAATGCAAGGGTCGCGGAGATGAAGACGGGCTTGCTTCAACTTCTTTATGCAAGTCCATTTCATGGCCATGATCATGAGGATCCTTACACCCACCTTACTAAGTTCTATGAGATCGCGGGAGCGGCCGGGGCTCCGGAAGACCAAGAAGAGCAATACTTTCAAAGGCTCTTCCCTCATTCTCTAGTGGGGAAGGCAAAAGATTGGTATCTAGACCAATTGCAAGAGACCATGACAAATTGGAATGTTTTGGAGGAAAAATTCCTTGAAAGATTTTTCCCTCAATCACGTTTCATGGAGGCAAAGACCGCAATCTCGGTATTTTCACAAGGAGTAAACGAGCCTTTGAATCGGGCTTGGGAAAGGTACAAGTCTATGCTTAGGAAGTGTCCTAGCAATGGTTTTGACGAGCTTACCCAAATTCATATTTTCCGAAATGGTCTCCAACCTCAACACAAATTATTGTTGGATGTTACGGCGGGAGGTTCTTTGATGGCAAAAACACCATATGAAGCAATCCAAATAATTGAGAAGATGGGGAGGAATGATCACCAAACTCAACATGATCAAGGAGGTGTGCAAGTGAACACGGGAGTTCTAGAAATTGGCTCGAGTCACGAAGCACTTGTAGCGCAAAACAAATTGTTTGCGAAACAAGTTGAAGAATTGACAAAACAAATGGCTAGACTCCCTCAACAAATCATGGAGTTACAAGGAACATCAAGCAAGCAAGCTCACCAAATAGCTTGTTGTGAATTGTGTAAAGGGGGTCATAAAACCGGATTTTGTCCTCCGGAAAATGAGGAAGCAAACTATATGGCCAACCAAGGGCAAGGATACCAACAACGAGCTTCTTACCCTTATCAAAATCAAGGCCAAGGTTACCAACAAAGGGGTAACCAAGGTTATCAAGGCGGGTGGAGACAAGACAACAACAATCAAGGTAGGCAAAATCCATATCAAACTCAAAATCAAAATCAAGCTCAACCATAAAATCAACCTCAAAATCAAGTGAGATCTTCCAACATTCAAGACACTCTAGCTCAATTTATGCAAGCTTCTATGGCTAATCAAAAGAGCACGAAGGCATCTATCAAGAATTTGGAAACTCAAATGGGGCAACTAGCCAAGCAAATTTCCGAACAAAGTGCTTCGACATCATTTTCCCCAACTACTCAAGCAAATCCTAAGGAGCATTGCAAAGCGATTACAACTAGAAGTGGTAGAGTTTGTGATGAGAAAAGGAAAGTGGTTGAAAGGAAAAAGAAAGTTGTGGAGAAGGATGAAGAAGTAGTAGTGGAGGAAGAGGTAGTTGAAAAAGATGATGAGGTTGTAGTTAAAAAAAATGATGATGTTGATGTGGAGGATGATTTAGTTGATAATGAGGTGTTAGTTGAAAATGAAAAGGAGAATGGTGTAGTTGAAAAGGAGAAAGTAGAGGAGAAGAAGAAGAAAATGAAAAAGGGAAAAGAGAAGGAAGTCACCTTTCCATTAAGAAGCTTACCATATCCTCACCTTCCTTCTAAAAAGGATGATGCAAAGCACTATGCTAGGTTTATGGATATTTTTAAACAATTGAAAATTAATATTCCATTCACCGAAGCATTAGAGCAAATGCCCAAATATGCAAAATTCATGAAGGATATATTGACAAAAAAGAAGCGGTACACGGATCAAGAAACTATAATGGTGGATGCAAGTTGTAGTGCAATAATTCAACGCACTATTCCAAAAAAAGAAAGTGATTCGGGGCGTGTAACCTTGCCCGTGACCATTGGGGATGTCTATGTCGGCAAAGGATTAATTGATTTGGGATCAAGCATCAATTTGATTCCATTATCTATTGTAAAGAGGTTGGGGAGATTGAATTAAAGTCTACAAAAATGACGTTGCAATTGGCGGACAAGTCTATTACTCGCCCGCACGGTGTAGCTTTAGACTTGTTGGTAAAAGTGGACAAATTCTTTTTCCCGGTTGATTTTGTTGTGATAGATATGGAGGAAGACGTGGATGCACCTCTAATTCTTGGAAGACCATTCATGAAGACGGCTAGAATGATGATTGACATTGATGATGGCTTAATGAAAGTGAGAGTTCAAGATGAAGAGATTTGCTTTAATCTTTTTGAAGCAATGAAGCATCCAATTGATAAGAAAGATTGTTTCAAGATTGATGTTATTGAGGAAGCAACCCAAGAAGTGAATGATGATGATGATAGTCGAGAACTTGAGGAGTGTTTGGAAGGAATGGAGATTTCCAAGGAAATGCACCCATGGGAGGAAGGAGAGGAAATTTTGAAAAAGGATCCAAAAGATGAAGAGCCAAAACTTGAGTTGAAATATCTACCATCTCATTTGAAGTATGTGTTTCTTGAGGAAGGAGGTAAAAAGCCCGTAATCATTAGTAATACATTGTCGGAGAAGGAGGAGGGAAGCTTAATTCAAGTTTTGAAATCTAACAAAAATGCGATTGGTTGGGTTTTAGCCGATTTGAAAGGCATAAGCCCGGCCTATTGTATGCATAACATCATGATGGAGGAGGAGTACAAGCCGGTAGCCCAACCTCAGAGGCGTTTGAATCCGGTGATGAAGGAAGTAGTTCGAAAAGAAGTAGTGAAGATGTTAGAAGCGGGAATGATTTATCCGATTTCGGATAGTACTTGGGTGAGCTCGGTGCATGTGGTTCCGAAAAAAGGAGGGTTGACGGTTGTGTCAAATGATAAAGATGAATTAGTGCCCACAAGAAAAGTGACGGGATGGAGAATGTGCATCGACTACCGAAGGCTCAACAAAGCAACGAGGAAGGATCACTTTCCTCTTCCATTCATGGACCAAATGTTAGAAAGGCTTGCGGGACAACAATACTATTGTTTCTTGGATGGTTATTCGGGGTACAATCAAATATCGGTGAATCCGGAAGATCACGAGAAAACGGCTTTCACATGTCCTTTTGGAATATTCGCGTATAGGCGTATGCCTTTCGGCTTATGCAATGCGCCAGCAACATTTCAAAGATGCATGCAAGCTATATTTGCCGATTTGATTGAGAAAACAATTGAAGTTTTTATGGATGACTTTTCCGTCTTTGGAGCGTCATTTGATTTATGCTTGGAAAATTTGAACACCGTCTTGAAGAGGTGTGTGGATACCAATTTGGTCTTGAATTGGGAAAAATGCAATTTCATGGTGACCGAGGGCATTGTTCTTGGCCACAAGATATCTTCAAGAGGAATTGAGGTTGATAAAGCAAAAATTGATGTGATCGAGGCGCTTCCCCTACCAATGTCAAAGGCATTGAGCTTTCTAGGACATGCGGGATTCTATCGAAGATTCATCAAAGACTTCTCAAAGATAGCCAAGCCTTTGAGCAACTTTCTCAACAAAGATAAGTCCTTCTTGTTTGATAAAGATTGTTTATTGGCTTTTGAAAAATTGAAAGAAAATTTGATAAATGCACCCATAATCACCGCGCCTAATTGGAAACTTGATTTCGAATTGATGTGTGACGCTAGTGATTATGCGGTGGGAGCCGTGCTTGGCCAAAGGAAGAACAAAATTTTCCATGTTATTCATTATGCGAGCAAAGTTTTGAACGATGCTCAAATTAATTACGCAACAACCGAAAAAGAGTTGCTCGCAATTGTATATGCATTGGAAAAGTTTTGTCCTTACCTTATTGGTTCAAAAGTTGTGGTTTTCACGGATCATTCCGCGATAAAATATCTGCTTATCAAACCGGACTCTAAACAAAGGTTAATCCGATGGATTCTTCTTTTGTAAGAATTTGATTTAGAGGTCCGAGATAAAAAGGGTTCGGAGAATTTGGTAGCAGATCATTTATCTCGCTTAGTGAATGTGAAAATTACGGATAAAGAAAAGGAAGTGAAGGAGGAGTTCCCGGATGAGAAGTTATTTGCAATCCAGGAGCGGCCATGGTTTGCCGACATGGCAAATTACAAGGCCGCGGGATTAATGCAGGAGGATTTGACTTGGAATGAGAAGCGGAAGTTCTTAGCCGATGCTAAGTATTATGTGTGGGACAAACCTTACATTTTTAGGTTGAGTAGCGATGGGTTGATAAGAAGGTGTGTGTGTGATGAGGAAGCCAAAAACATTCTTTGGCATTGTCACAATTCCCCTTGTGGGGGACACTATAATGGATTGCGAACGGCCACCAAAGTCCTACAATCGGGATTTTATTGGCCTTCGCTATTCAAAGATGCTTATGCTCACGCTAAGTCTTGTGATAAATGCCAAAGAAGTGGCGGTATAGGAAAAAGAGATGAAATGCCTTTGAACAACATGTTGGAAGTAGAGGTATTTGATTGTTGGGGGATTGATTTTGTCGGTCCATTTCCATCGTCGTTTGCTAATGAATATATTCTTGTGGCTGTTGATTACGTGTCTAAGTGGGTGGAGGCCATTGCTTCACCTAGGGCCGATGCCAAAACCGTTATCAAATTTTTAAAGAAAAACATTTTTTCTCGGTTTGGTGTGCCTAGGGTGCTCATTAGTGATGGTGGGTCGCACTTTTGCAATACATTGTTACAAAAACTTTTGAAACAATACGGTGTAAAGCATAAGGTGACAACTCCCTATCACCCGCAAGCGATTGGTCAAGCCGAAGTGTCAAACAGAAAAATCAAAAAGATTTTGGAAAAAACCGTTTCGGGTTCTCGAAAAGATTGGTCACAAAAATTGGATGAAGCTTTATGGGCGTATCGAACCGCCTATAAAGCTCCTATCGCACTAACCCCGTTTCAGGTTGTTTATGGCAAAACTTGTCACCTCCCTGTGGAGATGGAGCACAAAGCATTATGGGCCCTCCGATTCTTGAATTTCGATCCATTTTTGGCGGGTGAAAAGAGAAAAATACAACTCGTTCAATTGGATGAAATGCGAGAGGGAGCATACCATTCCAACTGGAGGTACAAGGCAAAAGTTAAAGTTTCTCATGATAAGAAAATAAAGCTCAAGGAATTTCGACCGGGGCAAAAGGTTCTCTTGTTTAATTCCCGGATGAGGCTTTTTCCGGGAAAACTCAAAACAAAGTGGTCCGGTCCGTTTCTAATCAAAGAAGTGAAAGAGTATGGTGCCATTGTTTTGCAAGATATAGAAGGAACAAAAGAATGGACTGTGAATGGGCAGCGGTTGAAACGGTATGTTGGCGGAGAGGTGAGCCGCGACATAGCCGAATCCATTTTCTTGAATGATCCTTGATCATTCCGAACCGTCGAGCTCTACCGATGTTAAACAAAGCGCTTGTTGGGAGGCACCCCAACATTGTAAGTATTCTTCATTGCACTTATTTTAACTTGTACAAACTGTCAATTTGCTGTTTTTTTCTGAAAATTCAAGATTCTGCAGATCGCGCTTAGCGCGCATTTTGGCCCATCTGGCAGAAACTTTCGCGCTCAGCGCAGTATGGGTCGCGCTTAGCACGGTCTGGGAGAATTTAAAAAAAAATAGTTTTTCCAAAACCGGATTTTTGAGGCCCATTGGGTGGCCTGATTCATTTTAAATAGGTTAGGGTTCATTTCAAACCCTTTTTCACTATTTCCTCTCAAATTTTCACTCTCTCAAAAACCCCAAAATCCCAAACCACAAATTCAACAAGTTCTTGCGAATTTCTTTGTCCAATCACCATCCTAAGCATCTAAGTAAGTGTCTCTATGTTGTTCGTCTTTCAATTTCGTTTAAATTCGTTGTTTAGGGTAGATTTTGAAAACCTAGGTTTAGGAATTTTTGATTTTTCTCTTAGGATTAGGTTGTTTAGATGATAGAGAAGGCTTAGAATAGGAATTTCGATGCTAGTAGGCTTGTTCTTGTGGAGAAAATTTTGTTTTTAAAGAAGAATTTTTCTGGAAATCGCAGAGCGCGGTCTGCAGAATTTTGAAAAATTCTTCTGCTGTGTTTTTGTGTTTTCCGATTAGTAGTAATGCTTTGGTTGGTTGATTTGCACTGCTGTTTGCATGAATTTTCACTAATGGACACCTCGGTGTCACTTTTCCGTTGATTTTTGTGTTGATTTTCAGATGGCACCTAAAAGACAAAGAGTTTCTTCTGCCGGGGCTGGGTCCTCTAGGTCCGTACCCTTCGATGGAGATCGTTTCTTGGGGCCTGCTCAGGAGGCGAGGTACAAAGAGCTTGAGGAGCGCAATATTTGGACTGAGCGCATTATCCGCCTCCGAGAGCAGGGCCACTATGCAACACCTGATGCTATTCTTCATAACTATGATTTAGGTGTTCTTTGTGAGCCACAGACGAAGGTGAATGTGGAGCTTGTGAGGGAGTTCTATGCAAACGCCATTCCGACCGAGGGGTGTGACTTTCCTTTCACTTCTGTTGTGAGGGGGAAGTTGGTTTCATTCTCTCTCACGGCCATTAACAACTACCTGGGCATAAACTGGACAGCCCCAGAGGATCAGTTGGACATCTACCACTACCACCTGGCTCGTGGGAACTGGGACCATGCTATGCTGAGGAGGAAACTTTGTTTGTCCGGGCACTCATATGAATTGAACCGGGCTGGGCAACCTTTAAAATTCAACAGGTCCAGTCTGAAAACTAGTGCCCAAGTACTGATGTGTGTGGCTCTGTATAATCTGAGACCTAGAAGCCACACATCTTCGATTCCCATGGAGACGGCCGACCTGATTGCTTATATGCTCGATGAGGAGCAAATTGATTTTGGTCGGCTTATTGCAAATGAGCTGAAGAGGGTCACATTGAGTTATACCTCTAGGAGAGAGCGTATAAAATGTGCCCTCACTTATCCTGGGTTGATTATGGGCCTTCTGAAAAGGGCGAATGTTGTCTTTCCGACTGTGGGGCATGTTACTATTGATGGGATCATTGATGATTCCTATTGTGATCGTTATTGCAGAGCCCTGGATGATAACTCTGCTGCCTAGGTTGTACCAATTGTTGCGGCACTTCCTCAGGCCAGTCCATCTGAAGAATGGAACCGGCAAATGCATCTTGCTCATCAGAGAGCATTCATGTTTATGCATGAGAGCATGGAGCACCTTGCTATGTAGATCAGAGAGCCGGGGGTGAACCACTTCACTCGCACGGGCGAGCAGCTTAGTGCTTATGCTGGTTGGCCTGGGGTCGGGCCAAATGTAGACGAGGAGGTGGGCGATGCTGATGGTGATGATCAGAGTGAGGATGATGGAGAGGGTATTTCTGGTTCTGATTCTGGGTCTCCTGGAGATTCTATCCTCGAGGCTTCAGACTGATCTTTTATTTTCTTGTTTTTATTTTACTTTCAGCACTTTATAGTTTTTAGTTGTTATTTTTCGCATTTTAGTTTTAAACTTTTGGATTTTTTTGGTTGCCATCCATTTTTGGGGATAGGCTTGTAATTCCAATTGATATTTTGTAGGCATGGAGCCTAAGTACTTTTTAGTTTTAAACACCATTTTGGGGTGTCTTTTATTTTATTTTATTTTGGTTTAGTTTGTTTTATTTTATTTTTGTTCTATTTTATTTTTATTTTTAGATTATAGGTTATTTATTTTGAAATGTACTTCTTTTGGTTTGTCCGATTTTTCAACGGTTCTCCAAAGCAAGTAAGTGTGTTTCACCCAAGTGATGGTGATGATAAAATTCTCGACTCAATCCACAAATAAGGTACATATTTAATCGTTTTGTAGAATAATAACATGTTTATGAAATTTGTGCTTTAGGCAAAATATCTTGGCATGTACAAAAAATTTGTGTTCACATTCGAATCATTAGGACTTAAACCACATAGGTGAGAAGCTTCCACTTTTTACCAAATATAGAGTGTCTAATAGTTGTGTTAACTCGTGTGATTCATGCTTAATCTTTACTTGTTTGTGATAATTTGGAAACTTAGAGATGATCAAGGCAATTTTTGTGCATTATGAGAAAAACCATCAATTCCAAAAGGGCTTCAACTAACCGTGAGTGAGTGAATCCTTGTGAACCCTTTTGAGCTTAAATAGTATTTGTAGGATGAATTTATCAAATCAACTAATCGTTAAGTAGGCCACTTAATAGTTGTTGATAATCTTGAAAATTCAATGATAATTCATTCTATAAATTTTTCTTGTTTGTGAATACCAACCCTTTTTGTTAATTAACCCTTGAAGAGCATGTTATTGAATAAAAAAGGATTGATATAAATGAAGTTGGGGAGGTGGATCAAAAAGGACCTAGAATTGATGACACAATGATCCTAAAGAAAGAAAAAGAAAAAAAGAATAGAGAAAAGAAAAATACAAAAGAATTTTTTTTTTTTTTTGTATATGAAAAGAAAACAAAAGAAAAGAATAAAGAGGATCATTGTGTGAAAAAGAAAAGAGGTTGTGAATAATAAGAAGGAAGTGAGAATTAGTTGTGAAATGTTCTTCATACTCTTTAACCCAATTCGTTTCAATGGCTTGTACTTAAATATCCCTTGTTTCTAACCTAAGCCAAGTTACAACCTTGAAAGTCCTTAGTGATCTTTGTTTCCATTTTGTCATTTAACTTGTTTCGATGAATGCATGAATTATTCTGGATGTGCATGACTATTAGTGAGAGTGTTTAGTCCTTTGTAAATATGCATTTTGTTCTTCATGAATATTGAAGAAATTATTAGGTGATTCAAGTGTGAACATATCTTTTATTTTGTTACATGTGTTGATATATTGTGTTTAGAACTTAATTCATAGCCATGTTGTGTTTCGAAGAAGCGATCGATGTGTGCTTTTGCCGGGTATGTTGAGTTTGAACCATCATTCTTGTGTGAGTTTGCATGCTTGCATTTTGTTTCTTCTTGCTTTGTGAGATTATTGACTTTTGTTTGGGGACAAACAAAGAAGTAAGTTGGGGAGAGTTGTTAAGGAACAAATTGTAGTTATTTTGTACATGATTTTGTGGTCCTTAACAATGCCTTTTTAATTAATTAGTAATATTTATTCTAGTATTTTGGTTTAAGTAGGTTTTTATTTAGTTTTTGTTCATAATATATTATTTAACTTAGTTTACTTTTAATTGTAGGTTTTTATTGATTAATTCTCCCAAGCTTGGATTCAAGGACTCTTGAAGAGCTTTTGGAATGATTCTTTTTGAGTAAATTTTTGGATGAAGGAAGCATACTACAGGTCGCGCTCAGCGCGGTTGCAGCATGAGCGTGCTCAGCGCGGTTGCAGCATGAGCGCGCTCAGCGCGACTTTACCGGGCTTAGCGCGGTCTGCGAAAATCAGAAAAAGGACAGACCCATGCTTTCACCTTTTGGCCACAAACCCATCACTTCCAGCTGACTTTTGGCTTGTAAAGAGGGTGGAACTTCACATCATCATAATCACTTTTCATCTTTGTAAAATTAGGGCAAGAATTGTAAAGAAAAACCATAGTTTTTCTTCTTGATTTCTTCATGTTCATCATCTCTACCAACAATCTTGAGAGCAAAGCAACCATGGAAATGAGTGGCTAAGTTCTTTTTGTGTCAAGATTAGAGGTAGTTGATCTAACTAGTATGTATTTCTTTTAATCCATTTGTGTATGAACATGGTTGATGATTAATATAGTTGAATATCTTTGTTCTTCATCTTTATGCTTTGAGTCTTGCTTGGAAAAGAATGCTTAAAAGTAGACCTAGGATATTCATCCACTAATGAACAAATGCTAGGGATAGATTTGTGTGTTGGTGTTTACAAATATTGAACTTAATGCTTATCATGTCAATAGTTGTAGTGAGGGATCATGCAAAGATTAACATGATAACATTCACAATCTTGGTGGGAAATCTACAAGATTGAGAGGATATGTATTTATAGAAATCATCTACTATGTTCATCACTTGATTAATTGAATATGTATGAAATTAGGTCAATGAAACTAATTTTGACATGCTTCCATAATTTGAAAACAATCTCAAACTCTCTTGAATCCAAACCATAACTCTCTTTTGAAAAGATTAATTTAGTTACTTGTTTGGAAATTCATGTTACTAGTAGATTAGGAAACAAACCCTTTGGTTACTTTCATCTTAAAATACACTTTTCTATTGAAAGACTACAATATACACCAATCCCTGTGGAATCGATAATTAAAAATACTTGTTCGCGGATAAAACCTACAACAATAATGCATTTTATATTGGATAGAAATCTCACCCTTAATTTAATGATTTCAGATTAAAGTTAGCAGCTCAGGAGTCGGTGAGGATGGCTTATAGAGCTGTGTCGTGTTTTATCCGCGTGTGTCAGTGTCATGCTCTGATAGTTGTAACACTGGGGGAAACACTTGTTTGATGAGTTTTATTTAATACTCCATTGTTTTATTTTATGTTGGGAATACTTATGAATTGAAGTTATTCCGTTTTGAGATATTTTCCGCTGTGTAGAACATGAAGTTGATTCTTGAATAATCTATATAATTTATTCCTTCAGTTGAGCATGATTACCGTTTGAGGTTGAGACTTTTGTATTTTTAGTTTTAATTGTGACATCCCTGTTTTCATGTTACTCTGATTAAATCTAGTTTGATATCAATTTAATTAATGCATTCGCGGGTTATTTAGAAGGGGGTGTTATACATTCTCCCTCTTTGACAACATCAAAAAGAGAGAGACAAATGGTCATTCGTAACACAAATCAAAATAGAGGTTATTTATCACACAAAAGACAATTTTATAGCGCAAGATAAACACACATAGTGTCAAAGAGTGCAAGATATAATAATTAAGCATCCATGATGAAGTGCATTACATATGGAATAAGAGGCACAAACACACACAAAGTACGTTCATGAAAATAAGATACGAAATGCATAAGCATGATAATCAAAAGCAAATACAGACAACATTAAGTGGCCAAAAATTTAGTTTTCATCATTAGGGTTAAGAGGTTGTTGATCAGGAGGGAATGGGTAATGTTGCATGAATTGAGCTTGGAAAGCGGCAAAGTTGTCGGCTTATGTCTGAAGCATGTCGTGCAAAGTGTTATGCCGCTGAGTTTGGGTGGCTTCATACACTGAGAATCTTTGACCTTGAAGATTTAGAATTTAGGAAAGGTTTGTGATTCTTTCATTTTGGAGGGCCAAGTCTTCACGGCGATGAAGCTCCATCCATTCAAAATGAGCAAGCACCTGTGTTATGTCACTCTGATTATCAACAACATCTTCCTCCATCTCTTCAGCATCACCTTCATTTCCTTCTTCATCGCTGAAGTCACTTTTACTTGAACCTTCACTATCACTTTCCCAAGCAATGTAAGTTCTTCTAGCTTTATTAGGTCTCCTTTAGAACTTTTCTTTTCCTTTGTCTCTTTTGAGTAATGGACAATCCGATTTGTAGTGACCGGGTTTTCCAAAATTGAAACATGACCCCTTTGACTTAGATTTCTTGCCATCATCTTGTTTGGATGGTTTTGATTGTTGCCTATAGTTAACGAGATTTTTGTCCGAGTGTTGTACTTCATTCTTCCGAAAATATTTGTGATATTTCCTCACAAACAGCTCCATGTCTTCCCTCGAGCTTTCATCATCATCACTAGAATCACTCACACATGAGTTATTGATGGAGGACTTTGAGCTTGAAGCCTTCAATGAGATGGACTTCCTTTCTATATCCTTTAGCTTTTCCTTTCTTTCTTTCCTTCTTTTCATGCTTATTGAGATTTGTGAGCTCTTGCTCATGCTCTTACTACAATTCTTGTTTGAATTGTTTATTTTATAAAAAATATGATAAAAAATTCTGAGGTAACTCATGAACATTTACCATTTGTTCTCACTATTTCACTTTTAGGGAACAATTAGTAATTGTTGTCAGATAAGACAACATTTGAAAATCGTCCCCATAGATTGTTCTCACTCCACCACTTTTAAGGCACATTTTTCAGTCGTTGCAATGTTTAACAACACCTTAAAAACGTCCCCTAAGATTCCCTTGAAAACGTCCCCTTTTCCTATAGTTTAGGGGACGTTTTATGAAAGTGTGCCCAAAAGCGAAAATAAACGTCCCCATAAAAAATAGGCAACGCTCGCATAGAGGACGCCTAGAAAACGCCCCCTATTCTATTAGGCAACATTTTTCTCACTTCTGGCAACACTTTTCAAATGTTGTTAAAGAGAAAAAATGTTGTAGTGCGTTAAACTACATTAGAGTCCTTATTGAACTTTCTTTTTTTGGTCAGACCCTATTTTCAGCCACAATAACAATGGGTCCAAAACCGATTATATAATATGATTATAGCATTTGTAATTGTAATTGCAAAGCAAACTGAGGTGTAAATAGCAAATTTGAACTGACATGGTTTGTCACAGTACCAAGCTTTATTTTACATCTATTAATAACTCATCTTTATTGTATATTTTGACACTAAATTCTACAATACATCGTAGTTACTCTTCACAAATACAATGGATAGTAATTTTTATTTTATGTTAACATTTTTATAATTTTTATTCTAAAATAATTTTGATTAATAGTATATAAAAATATGGTTAATATAGTTCAAAGTTTAGTTAATCTATATTATGACAAAAATTTAATATATATACCGTACAGATTTTAATTAATATTATGTATAAAATTGGTTAGTACAATTCATAATTTGGTGAATGAGTTCTCAAATATACAAAATATTAAATATAAAAATAAAATTGGTTAATAGAGTTTAAAAATTGAGTAATACATTTATAATAAATTAGTGTTAGTATATGGTTAATAATTGTATTGAATTAATGAAATTGATTAATAAATTATAAGTAAAATAATTGGTTAAAAGAGTACATTTATATGGTGAATACAGTTGTCAAATTGGTTGATAACACAAATACGTTGTCAAATTGGTTGATAACACAAATTAATATTTGTGTTATAAAATAAATTTTAAAATAAATATTTTTTTAAACTTTTAGTGAGAAGTTTTCTGCCGCTCACAAATGTCTCCACTGCCATTTATTTTTTGCTTCAAGTAGAAGATGATGACACTAAGCCATTACGAAATCATCTAGTTGACAAACATTTGGGTTAGTTAAAAAGAACGAAAATTAATCACATTCAACAACAAAGAACCAAAACTATTATAATGGACAATGCCAAAATGTTTTCTTAACTATTTCATTATGTAACTAGACTTGTCTGGAATGGTTTCACTTCTTCATTTATACATATTATATTGTCTGTTTCAAAAGAATAAACTAATAAAGGAAATTAAATTATGACGTGTAACAACATTAGAGTCCCTATTGAACTTTCTTCTTGTTTGTCCAGACCCTATTTTCAACCGCAACAAAAATGGGTCCAAAACCGATTATATATAATCTGATTATGGGGGTCTGTTATAGTTTTTTAAAAAATAATTTTTATAGGGTAATATTATTTTGTGTAAAAAATATTTATAAAAAATTTTGTATAAAAGTTTTAAATGAAAATTTCGTTTGAATATTTATTCTTAAGTTGTTATTTTAAATCTTTTATTTTAGTTTTTTTAAAAATGATTTTATAATGTAATATTATTTGTGTAAAAAATATTTATAAAAATTTTTTTCATAAAAATTTAAAATGAAAATTTCATTTGAATAGTTATTCTTAAAATGTTATTTTGGATGATTCATCATTTTAGCGAAAAAAAATTTTGAAATTAAAATTTTAAAAAATCACTTGATATATGTTTGGATTTAGTTATTGTTGGAATAATATAGCAAGTGTGAGTAAGTGGAAAAATAATCCCATATATAAGTGAGAGAACTCACTCACCTATCACCTTAAAATTTTAGATGGATAAGTGGTGTGTCTCTCACAAAATGGTTATTCCTCAACTTTATTTTAAATAGCTTTTCATAAATATTATTTTTAAAATATCATTTTAAAATAAATTGTAATTTTAATTATGTTATGTTGTTCGATAAATTACAAGATATAAAAATTAGTTTCACAAAATTTTAAAGATGAAATAAATTGACCCTATATAGCATTTGTAATTGTAATTGTAATTGTAAAGCAAAGTAGGTGATTAAAGCAAAGTAGGTGTGAAAAGCAAATCTGAACTTACATGGTTTGTCCCAGTACCAAGCTTTATTTTACATCAATAAATAACTCATCCTTATTGTACACAGAAGAAAAAGACAATCTACTTAGTTTCTAAATCCATAGGGAAATTATGATTAGTATTTTTTTTCTCACTGAAATTATCTTAAACTATAACTTAGCAAACCTTTTCTCTTTTAAACTATCTACTATCTCTCTGAGACCGACTTCTAGGGGAATAAATTCAACTCCCAATTTCTTTGCCTTCTCTTTAGAAACTTGAAATGTTTGTCTCAATGGCTTATCATCTGCACACCTGATATAACACAGTTTATTTACAAAGTTCAAATATTTGTTACAAAAGTTAGAAGAAAAAACAATTTTCTCATAAATAATAAACTTACTTGCTCGGAATTCTCAATGTTGGATACATATCTCGTAAAATCTTAGTAAGTTCAGAGAAATGTATCACTCTTTCAGATAAACAATATCTTCCACGAGCCGAAGCATCTTCATATGCCAGAATATGTGCGTTTGCAACATCTTTTACATTGATCCATGCGACCGCAGCATTCATAAATGTTTCTGAGCCTGTGTGTGCATCAAGCAAACATTGCAGAAAAACATTATTACTAAAGTGAAACTCGCCTATGTTGCAGAGAGTATCGTATATTTCACCCTTAAATTTATTTTTCATTTCAAGAGAAAAGAAAAGATACCATTTATCAAGTCAAGAATTAAAGTGGAACTATGGTTAAGCTCAGGTTGCAAGAGAGGCCCAATAGTCATAGCTGGATTCATAATAATGCAGTCAATGTTGTTTTCTGTTAGAAATTTGTTTGCAGCTTCCTCTGCCAAAGTCTTTGCAAATTGATACCACATCTGAAATACAATAAATACACACTCATTTGCACTATTACTCGATAACTATAGTGAATGGAAAAGAAGCACTTCATGTTGATAGTACCTTTTTCTTATGTAAGAAATCTGGATTTGAAAACCATGTCTCATCAACTACAGCTTCTGTGTTTCTAGGTTTTCCGCTGTATAAAGCTGTGACAATAGAAGAAGTGAAAACAAACCGTTTCACAGATGGTGAATTTGCACATGACTTCAAAACATTCATAGTTCCCTTCACTGCTGGATCAATTATTTCTTTCTGAAATAAGGAAAACACAACAATCAGAAGTATTTGGTGAACACTCTGATACCCTTGAACTTAGTTGGGTAACACTACGGCCTTATCCAATCAAATACTATTATTCAATGACACGTTACGAAATCACTATGCAATGAAGGTGACTTCACCTGAGGGTCTTTGACACCAAACTGAACAGGTGAAGCAGTGTGAAAGACACCATAACAGCCTTGAATAGCAGAGTCAAAGGAACCTTCTTCTACTAGATCTGCCTTGAAGAGCAGCAACCTTTCTTTTGCACCGTCAAGTTTAAGCAAGTGGTCAACCTTATTTGGATTACCTATATATACATATGGAGATAAAAAGAATGACTCATTCAAATTGAATGAAAACCAAATGAACAATTAGAAGAGATGATTTAGAGGCAGTAATACTAACTTGGGTCACGAACAGTGGCTCTAACGGTGTAACCACGTTGTAGGAGAAACTTAACAAGCCATGAAGCAATGTAACCTGAAGCACCGGTCACACACACAACCTTTGTTTCTTCACTAGTATTCATCATTTCTCACAATTATCTCTTTCTTATCAGTAGGGAATAGATTGATGTTTTATTATTATACACTACTAATACAACTCAATCAGGGAAGTTGGTTTTTATAAAACTACGCAAGATTCTGTGCAATTTGTTATGGTCCACTACTCTACCTTACCTCGAAACACATAAGAACTATTTTTGTTGATATTAATATAGTAAACCATTGTTGTTGTTGGTGCCCAAAGACAAAGAGAAGGAACGATGGAATAAATGAGAAAAATATGAAAATAAGGATTGCTATATTAATAATGAAATAAAAGTATATATTTATACACAAAAAAACCCAAAAATAAATATGCCCATAAACTTAATTAAAACCTAATTTTGGTGATCAAGTTAAACGATACTAACAATAAAACTAACAAATACTAAAGTACCCTTAAACCTGAAATTAATAATTACAATAACGTCCTCAGAAGTTCAACAACTTCTGACAGCATAAGAAACTCAGCTTCTGGACAGCGCCAGAACTTCTACTTCTGGACAGCGTCAAAACTTCTAACATGAATTATTCTCAACATCATCCCTTGATTCATGTCCATCAAAAACTGACAACACAAATTCCATTTCTCAAATGAAGAAACTGGTCAATTTTGATAGCCTTTGTCAGAACATCTGCCAGCTGCTTCTGGGTGCTGCAGTGCAGAACTTCTAACACTCCTTTCTGTACTTGACTTCTGAGAAAATGACATTTTGTCTCAATATGCTTGCTTCTTCCATGCAACACAGGATTCTTGGCAAGGTTGATTGCAGACTTGTTATCAATCAACAACTTCAGAGGTTTCTCTATCACAATCTTCAAATCCTCCAGAAGGTTCAGAAGCCAAACAACTTGACATGCAGCTACAACGCCTGCAATATACTTAGTTTCACATGTTGACAGAGCCACAACAGGTTGCTTCTTGGAACTCCAAGAAATAGGACCTCTCGGAAACTTGAACAAGTAGCCAGAGGTTCTTCTTCTGTCAGCTCTATCTCCACACCAGTCAGAATCAAAATATCTCACTAGTTTTGGTTCTGACTTCTTCTAGAGGAAAATAGCACTCCATATTTCAGAGTCCCTTTTATATACGTCAGAATCCTGACAGCAGCTTGGTAATGAGACCACTTTGGATTACTCATAAATCTGCTGACCATTCCAACTGCATAGCAAATTTCAGGTTTGGTATTGCAGAAATACCTAAGAGAACCAACCAACTACTTGAAGGTTGTAGCATCCACAAAATCACCATCAGAATCAGATTCCAATTTATGATTGGTTTCTGATGGTGTCACAACAACTGTACACTTTTGTAACTTAAATCTCTTCAGAAGCTCAAGTTCATACTTCAGCTGATGCAAAATGATACCCTCCTTTAAGTTCAAAACCTCCATCCCTAGAAAATATACAATATTTCCTAGATTTTTCATCTCAAATTCATTCATCAGCACTTTCTTGAACTTGGATATATCTTCTGGACAACTCCCCGTAAGCAATATGTCATCAACATAAAGACACTAAAATCATATTGCTTCCAGAATGTTTCGTATATGCGCCCTACTCCATCTTACATTTCTGAAACCCTTGCTTCTGGAAAACCGAATCAATCTTCTGATTCCAAGCTCTGGGTGCTTGCTTCAAACCATACAGAGCTTTGTGTAACTTATACACCATCCCTTCCTGATTCTTTTTCACGAAGCCAGGAGGTTGTGACACGTATACCTCCTCTTGTAATAGAACATTCAGAAATGCTGACTTCACATCCAAATGCATCAGCGGTCAACTTCTGTTCGCAGCTAAAGCAATCATCAATTTGATTGTTTCATGCCTAGCTACAGGAGCAAACCCCTCGAATTAGTCTAGTCCAGGTTTCTGAAGAAAACCTCTGGCCACTATCCTAGCTTTATGCTTGCCAACTGATCCATCTGGCTTAAAATTCACCTTGAAAACCCATCTGACACTGATGGCTTTCTTCTCCTTTGGAAGTTCTGTCAACTCCCAAGTTTTGTTTCTCTTTATAGCCTCAAGTTCTTCTTTCATGGTATCAAGCCATAATTTCTTTTTGAGTGCTTCTTCTATACCCAATGGTTCATAATCTACTAACATGGAACACTGAATGACTTCTCCCTTTGAGTCAACTTCAGTGTCTTGCAACATGTCACAATCTGCAAGCCTTCTAGGTATGGTTCTGACTCGTTGTGACCTCTGAACTTGTTCTCCAGAGCCTGGAACAATATTAACTTCTGGACCTTGTCTAGCAGTTGTATCTTCAGAATTATCACCTTCAGAAACATGATCATCTTCAGAAGCTTGTCCTCCAGAACCTTGGTCTTCAGATTTTTCCCTTTCAGAAGCATGATCACCACCAGATTCTGGATCATCATCAGAATCTGGATCAGAATCTTCATCTTTAGAGTCTCCAGAGTCTCCAGAATCATCTTCCGACTCTTCTTCAGAGTCTTCAACTTCTGACTCGTCTTCAGAAGTTATCACTACGTCAGAAGTTGATTGAGTCTTGCTCCAATCCCAAACTTCTGAATCTTTCACAACAACGTCTCTGCTAATTTCAACTTCGTTGGTTTATGGACAATAGAATTTATATGCACCTGTACTGTGGTACCCCACCAGCAATATTACCTTGCTTCTATCATCCAACTTCGGTCTTCTAGCTTCTGGGACGTGTTTGTAACATACAGAACCAAACACTCTCAAATGGCCAACATTTTGCCTATCTCCAGTCCACTTCTCTAAAGGAACAATTTCCTTCAGCTTCTTTGTTGGACACCTGTTCATAATATATGCTGACGTGGCAACAACTTCTCCCCATAACTTATGAGGTAACTTCTTCTCTTTCAGCATAATTTTGGACATATCAAGCAAAGTTCCGTTTCTTCTCTCAGCAAGACCATTGTGTTGAGGAGTGTATGGAGCAGTAACCTCATGTTGTATTCCATTCTCCTCACAGAACTTCTGGAACTTTGTAGAATTATATTCACCTCCACCATCTGTTCTCAGAATCTTCATCTTCTGACCACTCTGCTTCTCTGCCTTCACCTTGAACTTCTGAAACTAAGTAAACACCTCATGTTTGAACTTAATGAGTGTTACCCAAGTCATCCTTGTGAACTCATCCACAAAGGACACAAAGTATTTGTTTCCTCCAAGTAAAGGTACTGGGAATGCTCCACACACATCATAATGTACTACTCCCAGAGCATGTTTTGCTCTTGGAGCAACTTCTGGTTTCTTGCCTTTCATGCACACCTCACATGACTTCTTAGGCTTCACAATATTTGGAATGCCACGTACGAGCTTCTTATAACTTAGATGCCCTAAGCTTCTATAGTTCAGATGCCCCAACCTTTTGTGCCACAACTTACTATCACCTTCAACACCTTCTGTACTAAGGCACTCTGCTTCAGCTGTACTAACATTCACCTTGAATGTTCTGTTGCTTCCCTATTTAGACTTCATGATCAAGTTCTGATGGGAATAATACAACTTCAAAAGGTTGTCCTTCATTACAACTGAGAAACCTTTCTCAATGAGCTGACCTACAGAAATCAGATTGCTTCTAATTCCAGGAATATACCAAACATCTTTGATCAGAATGTTTTTCCCATTCTTCACCTTGACTCTGACGTTTCCCATAACTTCTGCATTAAGGTACTTATCATCAGCACACCTGATCTTTGTTTTCCTTATGGAGTCAAAGTCTATCAGCCATTGTTTGTTCCCAATCAAGTGGTTTGAACACCCAGTGTCCATATACCACCAATCTTCTGACCGCTTACAATCAGAGTCAGAAGCCATCAATAGCACAGGTTCATCATCAGAGTCTCCTCTGGATATATTCGCTTCTTCTGATTTCTTTTCTTTGTTTGACCGACAATCTCTTGCAAAGTGGCCAAACTGCTTACAGCAGTAGCATTGAACTTTCCTTCTGTCCTTTCCTTTCTGAAATTTCTTCTCACCAGAAGCAGAAGCTTCTGACTTCTGGAATTTGTCACCACGTCTATTCTGCTTCTGGTCCTTCTTGACAAAAGAAGCTTTTAGAGCCTGCTCTACTTCCCTCTCAGAAGTTCTGTCAGTCAAGCGCAACTCATGCGCTTCTAGACTACTTTGCAGCTCTTCAATTTTCATGGTCTCCAGATCTTTGTTATGTTCAATAGCAACAATAATGTAATAAAATTGAGGAGTAAGCGACTTAGAACCTTCTCTATGATTACTTGTTCAGAAAGAGTTTCTCCAGAAGCCTTTATTTCATTAATGATCAGAATCACTCTTGAAATGTACTCAGAAACCTTCTCATTGCTCTTCATGTTGAGATTTTCGTATTTCTTTCTCAAAGACTGAAGCTTCACCTTCTTCACTGATGCGTCACCACCGTAACATATGACCAGTGTATCCCACGCCCCTTTAACGTCATAAAATCTGCAATCTTCTCAAACACATTCGCATCAACACACTGATGGATGTAGAACAGAGCTTTCTGATCTCTCCTCCTTTTATTTATCTGCGCCTCTTTCTCATCTTCTGTTGCAGCTTCTGCAACTGGAATATAACCATCAGTAACAAGCTCTAGAACGTCTTGAGCTCCAAATAACACGCGCATCTGGATCATCCATCGATTCTAGTTTTTGCCATAAAAAATGGAAGTTTGGTGTTCATGTTGTCGTTTCCGTTCACCTTCTACTTTGTGCAAATACACTTAGAAATTAACTCACACAGTGTTTCCCAACCCACAAACAGAAAACGATTCTTGTTCTAGATTCAACGAGAAACCTAGAAACAAAAATCAAACACACAGACAACGCACAGTCACTTGTGTTTCCCTGTATTCTTAACCGGAAGCTCTAGATACCATTTTGTTGGTGCACAAAGACAAAGAGAAGGAACGATGGAATAAATGAGAAAAGTATGAAAGTAAGGATTGTTGTATTATTAATTAAATAAGAGTACATATATATACACAAAAAAGCCCAAAAATAAATATGCCGATAAACCTAATTAAAACCTAATCTTGGTGATCAAGTTAAACGATATTAACAGTAAAACTAACAAATACTAAAGTACCCTTAAACCTAAAATTAATAATTACAATAACACCCTCAGAAGTTCAACAACTTCTGACAGCATCAAAACCTCAGCTTCTGGACAACGCTAGAACTTCTACTTCTGGACAGCGCTAGAACTTCTGACATGAATTATTCTCAACAATTGTCAGAATTGCATCTTAATTAACATGTATAATGCCATGGTTTTACGTGTCTAGGTGTGAAATTCGTGTTACATTGATAGTAAATTAATTTTTGGATAAAACCAGAATTCAACACAAGTTAACTTAGGGACGTCAAAGGTTAAAGTGTAATACGGGTTAGAGGATAAGCTATATTCAAATTCCGCTTTAAGTTTTTTATAAATTTTTCAATTTAATTTTGATCTCTTTTCATTTCTCCTTATAAATTTGTTTTCTTAATTTAATTGCTTTCGTTTGTTTAATTTGATTGTTGCTTATAAGATATATTTGATTAAATTATATTGTTTGTATATGATCCTTAATTATAATCGCGTGTGTGAAAGCAGATTAATCATAAAACTTCCCAAAGTCATTTGAGACATATTAGCTTCCACCATCCATTTTGAGAACTTTGAGCTTGTGACTGCTTTGTCGCTCAACCATGGACTTAAAATTCTTAAACACTTTGAATACCTCATCCTTTCTCTTAATTACATATGTCCATAGCTTTTTACTATGATCGTTGATTAAAGTGAGACAGTACATATTGCCACCACACGAATCAATTTGCATTGGCCCATACACATCGTAATACACCATATAAAGGTGATGCTTGGTTCTACAACCTGCATCATTGCTAAATTTACCTTTGTGTTGCTTCCCTTGCACATAAATCTCAGCTGATATGTTGATGAATGGAAACCAGCTAGTTACCATTCCTCTCTTTTGCAATGCATTGAGATCTCAAAAAATAAGATGTCCAAGACGGCAATGCCATACCCACTCTTCCCGACTTGCAAATATAGCAAGATACCTATGCTCCATCACCTTCAACTCAATCTTGAAAGTTATATTAGAAGCCATAGGAGCTTTAAGGACCAAAACCCTATTTACATCCTTAACACGAAACATCTTGTCTTTCATGCGAACCGTGTAAGCTTTCTCAAGAAATTGGCCAATACTTAGAAGATTACATTTGATTCCTGGAATGTACAATAAATTTTTGATCAAGGAATGTGCATCATCTCTTCTCATGATCAAAACACTACCGGTCTTATCAGCCATTAAAGCGGTGTCATCCGTGAATTTAACTTTATTCTTCGTGGTTTGATTGATTTTGTCTAACCAATAATTTATCCCCATCACATGCTAGAATAACCAAAATCCAAGGATCAATATTCTTGTTGCAATGCACTTCATCCCTCACCGTCACAATAAAGTTTTCTTCTGCATATGTTTCTGCAGCAATTCCAAAACTGCTGTTGCATTCACCTTCTGTGATCATGATCATGAATGTATTCTCTTCATCAACCTCTTGTCTTGCCAACTTGGCTTCATCTCCTTGAGATTTCCTTTTTTTCTTCGCGTTGCACTCTCTTGCAAAGTGACTGAACTTTTGTCAATTGAAGCATTGTGCCTTTTACATGTCAATCTTTCCTCTCCCACCTCTAAAGTTTCCTTGACCACCATATTTATCGCAACTTGTAACACGGTGGGAGAACTGACTTGTTTGTTTTGCGTTTTATCACAAATGTGCGGATAGCAAGAGTCTCCACCGACTTTTCTTTTATTAAATAAAGGAAAGGTGAAAAGAACATGAAAGACCTTTTATCGATTATGAGTACGGGAGGTAATTATGAAAAGGGAATGTATTAGCATCCTTTCCATCCGTAGTTATCTACGGGCTCTTAATTGCTTTAGCTCACTTTTTTGAAAACTCGCTTTGTGTGTGTGTTTGAAAAGTATTTTGAAAAGTATTTTGCTTTGACTTCGTAATGATTCTTGTATCAGTCCTCAAGAATGTATACGAAGTGTTTGAAAATATTTCGAAAGTTTAACTTTGTAATGATTCTCGTATGAATGTATACAAAGTGTTTGTTTGAAAGTATTTTTGAAAAGAGTGTGAGGTGTGAAAAGTATTTGTTTTGATTGAGCAAACAATTTAGACTTTTATTAGCTACTCAGAAAGGTCGTTCTTGTTATTTTCCTTCTCCTTTAGGAGAATGCTATCCTTACCATTAGTTGGTAGGTAACTCTATCTGTTGGATGTGAAGGGACATACGTAGGGTCATGCATGGTCATTGAAGGCAACATGTAAGGATACCTTAGCAATTCGAAGGGACGATCATCACTTATTTGTAGGCAACAACCGAGGGAGAAGATCATATATTCGTAGGCAACATCGAGGGACTATGATCTTTGTGATGATTTTGAATGAAGAGACTTTTGCTAATGGTACCCCTACGTTCGAGGGACACGACCGTTGTTATTCGTAAGGCAACAAGAGAGATTACCCTAGAGCGTGCAAGTGTGAAAAGTGTGTTCATTTCAGTTATTTTATCTTGGAGATTAGGTTATTCTAAGATTGATTGATTAGTCTTGCCATACAATCCTATTAGCCATACATCTAAGTAGTTATATACAGTTATAGAGGGTGCGGAAAGTAAAATGTGGAAACGTAAACTCTACGCTATTACAAGACTTTGGGGCAGATTCATAATAAGAGGTGCGGAAAGTAAAGACATAAAGTAAACCCTAGTTTAAGCTATTACATCATGTGAGCAGATACATAATATTGGAAAAATGCGAGAAATTAACCCTAGCTATTACAACTTGGAAGCATATACATAATATTGGAAAAAAGTATCACGAGAAGTATTAAATCGAAATAGAGGAAATAATGTTAGAAAAAAGATTTTTGTGTTAGTAGAAAAAAGTTTTAAAATTAGGAAAAAGTTTAAGATTAATGAAAAAAACCTAATTACTAAAAAGAAAAATATTTTTGTATTTTTTGAATTGATTTTATTTAAGAAAATAAATTATAGTTTAATTTTATGGTTAATTAAACATTTAATTAAAATAAAAGAAAAGAAAAAATATTTTTTGGTGTCAAAAATTAAATTAGGATTTTATGACCTAAATCTAAAAAGAAAATTATTTTTAGTTTATTTTTTGTATTTTAAAAATATTTTGAAAAGAATTACAATAAGAAAAGAAATAGAAAGGAAAAATATGAAAATATGAGAAAAATAGGGTTAGAAAATGGAGAGAAAAAATATATGCAGCCCCTGGGTTTCGAACTCAAGACCCAGGGGTCAACAGCCTTGCCTCCTTGCCATCTGTACTACCTACACTTGTTGTTATTGGAATAGAAAGAAATTAATATATAATAAAATAAAATTTAAAATATATTAAAAACACGCGCGCCAAGGGGTCTTTGTCCCCGATTTGAATTTTATTATGACCTATACCGACAGTCAATTCGTGGCTATAGCCAATAGTGACGACTTCGTCTGTCACTACAACACCTACAAAATCAAATCGTTCACAATACGCAATATAAATTCCAAGTAAGGGCATGAATCGATTGGAAAACATCATCTAAACATGATGGTGCCATCGATTTGGTCCAATTTTGCTTGTAATCAAAGTTCCTAATTCATAGCTCAGAAACCCTAGCCATGGCGTATCACGATCCCTGCATTTAAACTCAAATCAAACAACCCAAATAGCTTGCAAACATCACCACAAATAAAATATGCAATCGAATTATGTTAAATATGCATGAATCATTGAAATCGAATTTGAAAAAAAGTTGTGCAATCCGTGATTTTGAAATCCTGTTTCAAGAGGTGTTGGTGATCTGTGATGGCCTGGAACGATTCAGGAAGCAATGAGGAATTGATTGACACCTTTGGAATGGCTTGAATCGATGGAAATCTTGGACTGCAAGTAGCTTGGATGTCACAGATTTTTGAGGTTTTGTTAGGGTTCTTCTGGCAAGGATCTCGTGTCTTTGGCATCTGACATCCTTGTATATATATAGGAGATGGATTTAAGTTAATAAATTTGATCAAAAATCAAGCTTTGAATACAGATATATTTGATTGGAAATCAACACCAAATCTTTCTATTTTTGATCTTCAATCACTCCAATCTCATGCCAATCAAATATTTTCAAAATTGCGAGCTTGCTATGAGTTGCTTGGACCACAAGAAACTTAGATTTACAGCTTGCACTTATTTTATTTAATTTCATATTTTATTTTAATTAAATTTGAATTAAAATGAATTAATCCAAAGATAAATAAAATAAATAAGGCCATGGCGTATAAATGGGCTTTAGAATCTCTTGACAATGTTAGAAACAAGTTTGAACCAAAGAAATATAGGCCAATTTGGAAAATTTTCAGGTTTGATCAATATTTCCTTCATGCATTTCTTCAAAATTTCCAATTTTGCCCAAGCCATAACTTGCTCAATTTTTGTCATTTGAGAGTTTTCTTGGACTTGTTAGAAAGCTTAATATGTCCTTTAAATACTCATTTTGGTTTCATCTTTATTGAAACTTCCATGCTCATGTACACTTCTTTGGAAAAAGATGACTTTTTGTTGACTTTTAGAATGACCTATAATGTCCTGACTCATAACTCTTAAATGAAGCATTTTTAGTCAAAGCTTGTGAGACACAAAGTTGTAGAGAATTGAATTCCCTATAAAATGAGATTTGCTGGAAATTTTTTTGATGAAGTATGTGAAAGTTATGCTTGGTCAAAGTTTTGTTGACTTTCCCTTAAGAACCCTAATTTAGAAACTTTTGACTTTTGATAATTCCTTGAATTTTCTTGATGAATCATGATCAACCCTTGATAAAATGAGAAATATGGCTTCAAAATCTTGATGTTGACAAAAAATGATGAAGTTTTAATGTATGTTGACCACAATTGACTTTTTGTCCAATGCAACTTATTTTCAACCATCTGAGCAATTGACTGAGCAAACTTAGGCTATGAAGCTTTAAAATTGACATGGTGATAGTTTGATATGAGGAGGAATGATGATCACTTGAGACAATAGAAACCAATTTTTGACTTGAGAGAAGCAAAACCCTAGTTGTTGCTTGGTTGCTTAGGAGAGGGTTTGTCTGGTCAACCCTTGAGTTGTTCTTGAGTATGGAGATGTATCTTGATCTTAAAAATAGGAGGGTAAATTTTGGGGTATAACACAACTGCTTTCACCTTTTTGAAAAGTCGAATTCTTCGAATTTTGAGACTCCTTTTCACCAAAATTCTCTTTACTCTTCATGGGCCATATTCCTTTCAACTTCTTGTTCTTCTCATTGGTCCGAGCTTGCAAAGCCATCTCTACATTTTCCTTATCGTTATTTCTCTCCTTCATCCTTTGCTCATGATCCTTAAGGGAGATTTGAAGCTCATCTTTGCTCAACATCGCAAGATGCTTCGACTTCAATCGCCACTACAATGTTGTTATTAAATCTTGCTATCAAAGAACGCAACATCTTCTACACAACATTATTCTCAGAAACAATTTATCCATAAGACTTTATTTGATTCACTAATCACATAACTCACATCATATAATAGTTGATTTTCTCCCTTTCCTCCATTTGAATCAATTCAAAATGATATTTGTGAGTTTGTAACCTCACGACCTTTGCCTTATCAGTCCCTACATATTGCCTTTTTTTAAAAAGATTTACGACGTTTTCTTTGTTGACTCATAGTCATGAACTTTCTCAAAGTTGTCACCATCCACACATTGACGAATCAAGAATAACACTTTGTAATCTTTCTTCTTTTCTTCTTTGCGCATTGCTCGTTGTGCATTCGTTGCACATTCGACAAGGGGATTCATCCAATTCTTGATCACTTCAAGAACATCTTGGTTTCCAAATAACACCTTCATTTTCTTGCACTATTTGTCGTAATTCTTCGCATCAATAGTTGGTAGGTTTGTAGGAACTCTATCATTAAAAACATAATTCATTGTTATACACTAGGTATTTATGGATCAGAATCAGACTCTTGATGCCTAATGTCAGAACATGCAATCACACAATTGGTAAATTATGGAGTATGTGGAGAAATAGATAGTGATTGAGAGAGAGAGAGAGAGAGAGAGCTAATTGAGGTTGATAATGATAACTTTCATTACAAATAAAGAGGATGCCTCCAAGACATTTATATAAGCATTACAAAATGCTTGTGACCTAAAACACGTCATCCAATTCTAAGAAAAAGCAAAAACTCATAAATGACCATCAGGTGTAACTGATTAATGTGAATGCGTAACTGATTAACGCCAACTCAAAACTACTTTTTCTTCTTCCGAAAATACTTTTATCTAAAATATAACTGATTACACCACGTATTAACCGATTACAATGCTTGCATTATTATCTTTTCTTTTAACAAAAATATTATTTCTCAACGGACCAAAAGAAAATGATAAACAAGTAAAAAAAAAAGCCAAATTATATATTTAAAGTGTTATGTTAAATGTGTGTTGCTAAATCATTTACATTTAGAGCACAAGTGTCTTCGAAAGTATGTAAATTAGGAGGAATTCTTACATAAAAACAATTATATATCAACATTTTTAAAAATTGATAAAAAAGAAAAAAATAAAATTTTTTTCTGGATTCATGGTTGTAATTATAAAAAGGGTTAAATATGTTTTTGATCCCTCTAAATATCTCAAACTTCATTTTTAGTCCCTCTAAAATTTTTCTTCAAAGAATGGTCTTCCTAAAAACTTAAATTTAAATATTTGGTCCCTCCAGCAATTTAGCGACGGTTCTTACAACTTAGCGACGATTTTAGCGACAGTTCTTACAACTTAGCGACGATGTTTACAACTTAGCAACGATTTTAGCGACAGATTTTTATTTAGCGATGACATTAGAGACCATTTTAGCTACGATTTTGTCATAAGGGACCAAAAGTTAAAATTCAAATTTTTAAAAAGACTATTCTTTGAAAGAAATATTTAGAGGGACTTAAAACGAAGTTTGAGATATTTAAAAGGAAAAAAAATATTATTAATTCTTATAAAAAAGATAAAAAATATTATATTTATTTTTTAATTAATTAAAACTTTGTGATTGATTACGTGTTAAACTATTTTTTATAGTTATATCTATCAATTTTTTTGTTGTTGCAAATTAGACTCTATTAAAATATTTTAAATTTTTTAGAATTAAATTATTATTAAATAAAAGTCATAATAAATTTCAAAACAAATTTGTAGTAGTATAAACTACATTAATGTCAATCTGCTACAAGTAGTAGGCAATGTTTACTTACTAATCTCATAATCCAACAAATTGCTTCTTACTAAATACATATTTTCCTCTTATATTTCTGCAATTGCATGTTCTGCATTCAAGTCTCATTGGTATTCACAATGATAAGATCATTGGTATTCACAATGATAAAGATATAAGTTTGTTTATTAGACAAAACTTTCATATAAGAAAATCTTACATAATTTTGTAGACAAGTACCCTCGTACCGTAGGACAGTCAACAGAGAAACCCGAGACATTTAAAATGGGCCATCAAACATGTGCTCCACTAATGAATCACAATTCAATATCAATGTATTTTATAACTATTATGTTAAAATAGTAACCAATTTGATTTGATCTTCCTTCATGGAAAACGAGGATGTTATAATATTGCTAAAATATATAATATCATTCCAAGTAAAATTGGTTGTTGTGCAGTATACGAGTATTGTTGTCAGTTTTGATTTAAATTTTCACTCATACAAAACAAATAACTTTCCCTTGTAAGCACTAAAAAATACATAATGCCTTTCCTTGAACAGAAAACCTTATGTCTCGAAGAGTCTTGAGAGGACAATAATTCAGTAGCATATCAAAGTTTGAAAGTCTGGATCATCTTTGTACAATTCATTTACAATCTTAAATTTAACTACTTTCACGTGTAAGTTACAGGTGTTGAGTTTAATTATGATATATTATAATCGAGTTAACTGTTTTTTATTTTATTTTTATGATATATAAGAGAGTAAGGGATATTTCATCCCATAACAAAATCTTTACATCCTAAAATATAGGCGAGGTAAAATATTTCAAATATGAAAATTATAATCTTTTACTACTTTATTACAGTAGGATGTTAGCCACTTCCGAGCATTAAAACCAATCTCTCTAATATATATTTAATGTCTTAAAATTTTAGAGAAAGATAGACATGTAGTATGATCTTTTGGTGGTCATTGTTGCTCTAAGAGATCTTCTTAACTCTTCAACAAGAAGTGGTTTGAAATTACATATGTTTGATAGATAAGGGTGAGTGGAACATGATAGTTGCTTCTAATTTTCTTTCTTGTAACATAGGTGCCCTGCCTTTTAAATTTCTAGGTGTAATAGTGGATGATAGTCCTCGGAGAAGTAGAATGTGGAAGGATGTCATCCGGAAATTTAGATGTAAGCTTGCATCTTAGAAATTGGGGGAAGGGTAGTTCTGATAAATTTTGTGTTAAATGCACTTCCGGTCTATGCCTTGTCTTTTTACAAAATTCCGACAATCGTTTGAAAGAGATTTGCAGCATTCAGAGCAACTTTTTATGGAAAGGACCAAAAATAGCAAGATCTATCCATTGGGTCAGCTGGAAGGCAGTGTGAAAATCGAAAGTTGAAGGAGGCTTAGGCATTAAAGATCTTGAAAGCTTCAACAAGGCTCTTTTATCCAAATGGAAGTGGAGGATTTTAAATGACAAGTAAGCTATTTGGAGAGGGATTTTGCGCTATAGATACGCCGATTTAGAGATGAAGTTTCTGTCTACTAATAATTTAAAAAATAAGAAAGGAGACTGGTAGTGCAACAAAAATGAAGACTCGAAACGTTGACTAGACTTCAAACATAGTGCAGGGAACGACTACACTAGGTGCATAGGAATGAGTGTGATACTCGAACCTGTTCAAGAATTGGTAGCGACTCAACTCTTGTGCAAAAAGGATTTTCTTAGAATAAACGTTGTATTATGAGGGAGAAAACAAGTGTCGAGCTTGCTTTCAAGCAGGCACAGAGGAACGACATGTCCTAAATATGTTATACCATGGAACGACTGGTAGTGCAACCATGAGGAAGAGAATAAATATATTGTGCCAGAGAATGACTGGAACACAACAAAAAGGGAAAACCGGAGATGTTGGCCGAACTTCATGGGGAAATATGTTAGAACATTACTATTGGTATGCAGCTACCAGTTGAAGAACAGATGTTCCGGGTGCTAAACAAATGTAGTGTGAGTACATATGTTTGGAGCATGCTCCTGATCTGGAAGAGGAAACATCTGTATTAGTTGATCAGGACACAATCAACAAAGCTCTTATACTCCAGATGTCAGTTTTTTTCCTGACCTAAGCTTATGAGAGTATAGAAGTTAAGCTCAGTACAAGTAAAAGACTCATAAAGGTATACCCCTTAGTCCCTTTATGTGAAATCAAGATGAGCTTATATTTGGAATATTCTTCTGATCAAAGGAACCAGATATGTTGAAATTTAGTTTATGACCATAGAACAGATTTTGTTTGGAGCTGATATTGTGTCTCAACCACAGTGAATCATGGTCATGAATGCTGACTGCCCTAAATACTATCTTGGAAGTGTACTGTCAAGAAGAATCAAGGAAGTCAGATTGCTATGAAGAATCTGAATAATTCTATGTCATGCCATAATTAAGTCTGTTCCAGAAACCTAGTTGAGGGAATCTCCTCTGTAGGTAAAGACTATGGCATCCATCCTCTCAAAATCAGAATGGAAGTCTGAAGAAAAGTTTATTGAGATGTGGATCATATTATTCCTTGATCATGTAAATTTTTTGGATGTAAAGTTGATGTTGATTGTGCTTCCTATGTTCCCTCCCAAGTATTATGGATGAGAAGTCATGGATGTTACCCCCAGAACCATAATGGATGGTGTCGTATCAGATGTTGAAACATCATCTTATTGTCTTCAATCATGAGAAGTATGTATTGTTTCCAGGAAGTATGTGAGTGTGAAGATGTAATCATTCAGGATGATCTAGTGTGAGTAGACAATTCTAACTGACTAATCTAGAAGGTACTTTGACGGGAGACTTAATACTTATTAGTATGTAACCTGAATACCAAACCACTTATACTCTGTGTGGAGCTGAGTATTTGTCTGAAGGATTTAAGGTATATTGTGAACTGAAAATCAATATTAAAGTTCATTATGATCTTCACAAGTTTAGGATGTGTGGAAACATTGTCTAGTAATTATTTGAAGAGCTGATTCAATTTGGGAGATTCATACAGATGTTGTCAAATATCTTGATGGGAGCTGGATATTTGTGTGATAATTGTGTGAAAATCTGAATCAAGAAGAGATGAAGTATGTGATGTATAAAAGAGAATGTTCTACATAAAGATGCAACATCACAACTGTTGAAGACACCAGAGATTGAAGAAGGCGGATAAGGTTCAAACTTATCTTTTAAAGACGTATCATTGGTTATACGCATGGTTAACTATATGGTCTCTTCTATTACAAGTTACAGAGTTTGGCAATCTAACTCTTGTGTATCAAGCAAACTAAGGATTCCTAATTTGGAAACTATGGCAAATTCCAAATAAAGAAAACTTCAAGTATTATGAGGACCAACATCCAAGACGTCCTTATAACTCAGGGGGAGTAACAATTTATTGTAAGCTTTATTCTGGAAGCTAGGAGGGAGAAGTGCTAATGTTAAGGGGGGCATCTGCTAATTATGTATACATCAGTGAATGTCCTATTTGATGTTTATACATCTATTCTTCCTGAAGCTAGTATGTATGCCAAGCTGCTATTGAGGGGGAGATTGTTCATTATCTAATGTGAAGGGGAATGTATATTGTTATGTGCTGAAGTGACATAAAGTCTTGAAGAAGCAATTTTATTATAATCTCAGAACCAAAGATGATAGGTTTTATAGTAAAGTTGATGGTGTCCCAAATGATGTTGCAACATCATTGTTGATGATAGTCTGTAGAAGAGACTTGAGACTATGGATCTTGATATTCTATCACCTCATTCAGAAGTGGCAGTTCTATCTTTGGTTTAGAATAAGAAGATTCTATGTTTGTTTAAAGTAGTATGCTCTGGAAATGCATGAATACTATTCTAGTATGAAGACTTTACTAGTATCAGCAACTACTAGTAAATGTAATAACCAGAAGGAGGAATTAATAAGCATGGCTCAGGTATATAGAGTGTCTTTTTGTTTCCTTTTCTTTCCTTCACTCTTTGTTGTGTCTTTGTTTGCTTTACTCTCATGTCCTTCGTTTGGATATGAGTAAGTTTAGAGTCTGTGAAGGTTATGTTTGTCAACTTGTGGAAAACATAGGGAAAAAGGGTAGTGTTCAGACGTTGTTAAGTATGAGGTCAATCTTTGCAGCTGTTTTGCAAAGATGTTGAATAAGATGTCATATTCTAAGTTTGTTGGTTCTTGCATTTTCTGCAAGTATTTTTGTCCAGTGTCTTGTTTTGGAGTTATGAACACACATTGTGTCTTGTGTTCTGAATTATCCAATATAGAGGTCTAGTTCTCTATGTCTATAAATGGATAGTTCAAGTGTTTTTTTAGTTAGTAAGTTTCCTCTTGTGCTCAAAAAGAGGATGTTGTGTCAATCTGTGTCGTAGCATAGTTCTCAAGCCTTTGTCTTATTATGGCTAAAAAGGAGGAGAAGTGGTAATGTTATGCTATCTCTGAAGAGCAACTTTTAAGGGAGAGAAACTTTGTGTGATCTATGGGATCCTCAAAAGAGAGAGAACATTGGAGTTGGACCTTCCAGAAAGATGTCATAGTATGATGTTTCAACATCATAAAAGAAGAATGAAGATTGTCACTTGTAAAGTTTGAAATATCATAAACAGTGACTACTGAAGACTTTTAAATTACTGCTGTTGGATTAAATTGCTTAAACCCTTGTATATTTTATTATGCTTCTGTAATACAAAGATTATGTAAGTTAGTTTTATCCATAATAAGCCAAAGGGGGAGATTGTTGATTCTCTATTTTTAGGATTGGCTTTATGTTTGGTAAAATATTTTTTGCTTCAATAGGTTAAATAGGATTTATAACTTGTAAGGAGAAAGCAGGTTGAAGTTCTATTTAATAGATAAACATGTTGTGTTGAAATGTTTCAACATCTGGAACAACATGTCGAAGAAGATGTCACGATATCAGACATCAAACATCACGCTACTAAACTGTCAAAGTTTGTTACAATTATGTTTTAAATTATACAGAATATTCTGGGAATATTATGCATCATATGTGGCATGATCTTGAAGGCATTTGTGGAGGTCCAAGAGCTAAGGAGAAAAATCAGCAAGGACCTTGATTGTAGCAGAAGTTATCTGCTTATTTGTTTTTTGCAGAAAGTTTGTTACTGTAGTTTGTTACAACTTCAAGCTGTTATTTGAAGGCCCAAATCCACTTGGATAATAAGTTATAAATAAAAGCTTTGTAACCTAAGTTTAGATACTATCCGAATTTAGTAATGATGTAGTTTTTAGGGCTAAGTCTGTAACAACTCTCTATGGGAGTTGGTTTGTAGGTGAACCGCCCAGATTGTGGGATGGTGTTTACGGTGATTTCTCGTAAACAACCGCTAGTCTTCCAATTTTTACTAATTACTATTGGTTACTTACAGGATCGACTAGATTGATCCTAGGACACATGTGTCATAATAGATTCTTATGTTCAAACCCATGATATCGAGTAATTATTTAAAGGGCTTTCTAGAATTGATTATAGAAATATACTGGCTGTGTAAATAAAGACTTTGAATTCAAACTTGACTATTAATAATTGAATATAAAGACTCTTTTTAAAAGGTAAAATTTTCTGGGAAGTAAAGTAAAAGTTTAAAGGCGAATAAGTTTCTGGAGAAATAAGTGTTTAAAGGCAATTAAAATAAAGACAATGAAAGGGAATCGAAAAGGCTTTAAAAGCAAATGTGTAATAAACTAGAAATAAATGTAAACGAACTTGTATTTAAATTATAAAAGACCATGATGTTCATAACGTACATGATATCTCCTTGACTCGTTTCCCTTCAGTTACGGTAGTTTAAGTGTTTGAGAATTTTAAGTACATAAAACTAACACCCCAAAAATCTAATAGAAAACACCTATTTATAGTGCTCTGACCCTAACGGTCCTACTGTAACATTGCGCCACGTCTAAGACATGCAAACCTCCTCCGTCCGCTAATCTCCACGCGTCCTTCAAAATGGCGCTCTTATTCAAAATTTGAATCTTCAGTTCTTATTTGAAATTCGAATTCTCAAATCATTTGAATTTCGGTTTAATCCTTTATTTGGACCGTTCCAATGCTGACGCACTTACCAAAGGATTTTCCTCATATTTTAAACACTAAGGATTTCTAATCGAAATGTCACCTATCATTGGCAATCGAAGACCTCCTTTTTTTTCAGAAAAAAGATCTTATATTTACCCACCAATAATTAATATTGACTTCTTTTCCAGGTGGATGTGAAATATTTTATTCACTTATGCCAATTTGTTTACCTATTCGAAATTGCCAGCTAACAAATTGCCCCTCAAGAACATTTATTTCGATGGATATAAAGAAATACTTGTTCTTGAATATCCCATGCAATTTCGATACAGTAATGATGATCACACTGCACATGACGTCAGAGTAGGTATATAACTTTCTGCACATGTCTAATCAGCACACCTAAACGTGCCATCATAGCATTTTAATGATAATAATTAGTGACAACACATCATTTCCCAAGTAACAACACGTCACTTCCTAGGAAGTTGGAAAATTCACCTTTTCTCCTTTTCAATAAAATAATTACACGTGTCCCATTACTTCCCAAAGGTCAAAACTTTCCTAACCGTTGGAGAAGCTATAAAAACACTTCATCTTCTTCATTCTGAACTTTTCCAAATCTCTCTCAGTTTTCAAACAACCCAGATTTTACACTCTCAGTTATTTAGACAAACCAGATTCTCACTATCAGAAAAACTTTTCATCTTTAACCATGTCTTCTTCAACAATGCCAGTCTCCATCTCCAAGAAATCTGGGAAGTCCAAACAAGTCGCTGATTCCACCGTTAAACCGGCGAGCAAGATCATCAATCTGGACAACCAAGAGTTTATTTCAACTCCCAAACTCACCCCGGAGCAAAAAGCTATCTACGCTTCTCAGGTAATAATTCCTACCACCGTCTCTGATAAAACCCTAGGAGTTATGGGGCCTTTGATATCCACAGAGCGTTTAGAGAAAACAAAGGGATTCTTTCCCGCCTACTTTCAAACAAAACCCATTATTAACAAGTCTGTACCACCAAAACCTAAGGATAATGAGTCTGCTGCTAAGTTACCCAAAACCCTAGAGGAAACTAGTGAGGGTATAACAACTATACTTAAAAGAGATCCCTTTAACATGGATTATGTTACTGTCAACTTCAAACCCTTCCGTTCTTTCCCTACATTTGATCAATCGTATCAAAATTGGCTTACTAAGATTGAGAACAAGAAATCTCAGGAATGGGAAAACTTAGGTATCCTTAACCTGATTCAAATGTCAAAATTACGTTTTAGCTATAGCCACCCTTTCCTATTAGCCTCTCTATACTTCTGGGATAGTACCTACAATACTTTCCATCTTCCTTGTGGGATGGTGACACCCACTTTCTTTGATATAGCGGCTATTACTGGGCTCTCTCCTATTGGAGAGACTTTCGATCCTAATGAGGACGCGGAAAACCTCATTGATTTCGACCTCAAGCATGCCAGCTTCTCCAAATACATTGCCTTCTACCATTCAGCCGAAGAGGAAGTTTCAGAGGTTGAGCATATAGCATTCCTGGCGCTGTGGTTATCGAAATACGTTTTCTGCAGTAAGTCACTACAAGTGGCAAGTAGATTCATTACCTTGGCAAATCAGTTGCATCACGGTCGAAGAGTCTGCATCAGCGAGCTACTGTTGTCCAGCTTGTATGAAAGCATATGTGCTGTTGTTTTAAAACTGAAAACCTATAAAGCTGGCACCAATCTTCTTCTGGCTGGCCCTTTTTGGTTATTGCAACTCATGCTGAACGCCACTTTCGAACTGTAACACCCCATTTAAATTAATATTATTTAAATTATTATTTTCTAAAAATTACCGGTTGATATTTATTTTGGTAAATTATTAATTATTTAGTCGATAATTCGATCCGATAGTTGATTATTTTGGTTTATTCGATTTACCGAAAAATAATTATTTTTATAAAATAATATCGTATTTTAGTGTATAAATATTAATATGTGTGTTAATTGAATTATTATGGTATTTATTTAATTATATTAATATTAATTTAATTAAATAATATAAACTAGTTTTATTAAATAAAATAAATTATATGTAAAAAGTTATGTTACGTTAGCATGGTCATATAAGCAGTATGTTTATAAACAAGTTTTATAATATAATAATATATGTTAGTTTACATAATATATATATATATATATATATATATATATATATATATATATATAATATATATATATATATATATATATATATAATATATATATATATATATATATATATATATATATATATATATATATATATATATATATATATATATATATAGTAAGTAAGTATATATGTATGTTAGAAAAGTATCTAGTTTAGTTAGAAAACATATCAGGAAGAAAAGTTGAGAAATAGCAGAAGAGAGGAAAAATAGAGGAAAAGTTAGGGTTGAAGAAAAGAGGAAAAGTTTTGGAAAATCAACCGAAAAAGTCCGTTCCGAAGACTAATCGGTAAAGGTTAGACTTCCTCTAAACATCTAATATGAAATGGAGATGGAGAAGAGAGGGGGTGTTTGTCACGTGGGGTGGGGATTAGATAGTTTATTTTTATATATAAAACAAATGTTTGGTTGATGACATTCTTAAAAAAATGGAGACATGAATGTTTCTATTTACTAAATACCTATCAAAGAAAATAGAAGCATGTAGTCTGTTTTAGTTTTTTTTAATTTTAAAAGTCTAAATTGAAAATTACCTATATTAATTTCAATTATTATATTAATTTCAATTATATTATAATAATATATATATATATATATATATATATATATATATATATATATATATATAATAATTAATAGTGTGATTAATTATACAATCGGTTACGGTTTATCGATAAAACTCGATATTTTGGATACGATCGAAGATGAATTAAATTGAAGATGTGTTGAATATTCGAGATATTTGGTTAATTGTCGATTCCGGAAATATGTGTTTGGTTTATGAATATTTTGGTGTTGTGTGATAAATGATGAAATGAAATAAATGATGTTTGTTGTGCAATGTTGTGAGATTAATTCATAGGGTTGAATTATGGTGATGTAAGCTTGTAATTGAGATAGAGGGATGTCTTGATTTACATATTGTTGTTGTTGAATTGCACACCGCATCATAAGTCGTGTCAAGAGGCGATGTGTGTTAGTCTCGTGGAGGCTAGTGGCTCGTCCCAAACTCCGAGTGGGGGTTTGAAAGCTTAGGGAATGGGCTTTGCGATTATCCGTCTAAGGGATAGACAATCGGTAAATCCGAAGGATAATAGATGATTGGTACCATATGCATAAGTCGTGTCGTTGTGTCGAGTCGCACGTACACACTATGTTGAGTTTATGTTTTGTTGAATATTATGCCTTGTGTGCTAATTGGTAATTGAAATTGATTGTGTTTGATTCCTTTGAGTTGTTGATTATGTGAAATGGATTAAATGAGTATATTATGTTGTTTATGCAAGAGTTGGAAAAAGTGTAAGATTCCTTTTATTTAATGCCTTTCATTTGCTTAACTTACATACTTTATGTTTGTTGGAATTCTTACCCTTCTGTTGGAAAATGCTTGCTTCGGCATTGTTCAGGTAGCGATGACGGTAGTGCGAGGCGCACGGGTTAGCGGACGACTTAGGCTTGTAGTCCGTTACCTTTTTTTTTATTTTTTATTTTGAGTCGATGCTCTGATTGTAACACTGGGGGTTTAGTATCCGCATTCGAACTCATATTTTTGTATATGGATTATACTTGTATATAATCCATTGTTTTGATTATATGTTGATGTATGTATATTATGACTTGATAACATGGATGGTGTAAGAACCATATGGCTTAATGTCTTGCATATTATAATTTGGCTCCTCCTTAGGAGAAGATAATAGTATTATGATTCCGTTGCGTTTGCACGAAAAAGAAAGTATATGTCATGAATATATTATGTGTTTAAATGATTAAAGTGACGAATATGTCATGTCCGTTTTTCTTGATTTATGTTGATATGATGTTGTGACACTCCTTCCGTGCAATTTTATTTCTCTGATTTTAATTACGTCGTTTAATTCGGGGATAATTAGAAGGGGTGTTACAATAGTGGTATCAGAGCATTGTCGGTCAGTTGTCAGGTCTTAATGTTACTAATCCCATTGTATTTGATTGTGTATCTGACGCGATCGATACTTTTGTGTTGTTCAGAAGAAGATGGTAGCTGGGCGGAATGATAATGCACTTGAGGCATTACGGTTGCTCGCGGGATCCTTGAATCGAGATGGCTAATCCGGTGCCACATGATGGAGTTGATGATGCTTTCCATGCTCTTGGAAAGTTTCAAAACAACCGCCTACCTTGAGGAGAACATGCGCTGAAGAAGCTCAAGAGTGGTTGAAGGCCGTGAAAAGATTTTCAGTGATGAATTGCACCGATGCTCGAGAAAGTGCGGTTGAACTCACATCTTGAAGGCGAGGGTGGTGGATTAATGCTAGTCGGTATGATGAGGATAACACCGTAGTGACTTGGGCTATTTTCGGAGATGCATTCTTGGAGAACTACTTTCTGAGGATGTCCGTGGAAAGAAAGAGGTGGAGTTTCTTGAATTGAAACAAGGAAGCGGTTACATTCTTTGAATATGCCGCCAAGTTTCAAGAATTGATTAAGTATTGTCCTCACTATAATACGGTGAATGCCGAGAGATCTAAATGCTTGAAGTTTGTGAGCGGCTTAAGGCCGGATGTGAAGAAAGCTATCGGGTACCAACAAATTACCGCTTTTACGAATTGGTAAACAAAAGTCGTATCTATGATGAAGATAGTCGTGATAGTAGTGCTTACTACAAGAGTTTAAGTGACGAGGGGCATATCGTCCTAAGCCTTATGATGGAAAAGGAAGCAACCGATGAAGGTGGGAAAAAGTCCAAGTGGGGGAGTTACTACTCCGGTGAAGTGTTTTAGATGTGGTAAAGAGGGACACCGTGCTTTGGAGTGTCGCCAAGCTGAGCCTACGTGTTTCAAGTGTGGGAAGATTGGTCACCGATCTAACGAGTGCAGGTTGAGTGCTAGTGTGACTTGCTACAACTGTGGCGAGCAAGGGCACATTAGTACAAAGTGCACGAAGCCAAAGAAGGAGCGAGGAAAAGTGTTTGCATTGTCTGGTGCCGAGACTTCGACAGATGAGAGGTTGATCAGAGGTACTTGCTCTATCCATAATGTACCTTTGATTGCTATTGTTGATACGGGTGCTACGCATTCATTTATTTCCTTGGATTGTGCTACTAGTTTAGGTCTCGTGTTATCTACTTTGGGTAGAACTATGGAGATTGATACGCCTGCGATGGGTTCGGTTTCTACTTCTGTTATTTGTTTGAAGTGTCCTTTGCGTATGTGTGATAGAGATTTCGAAGTGGATCTCATATGTCTTCCTTTGAGTCAGCTTGATGCCATTCTGGGTATGGACTGGTTGAGAGCCAACCACGTCTATATCAATTGCTTTGCTAAAGCGGTTCTTTTTCTCGAGTCCGAGAAAGAAGGTGGTTCATTCTTGTCTACTCAACAGATGAAGAGGTGTGTTCGAGATGGGGCTAAATTGTTTGTGTTAATGGCGAGCATGACTCTTGGTGATAGTGGAGTGTGTAATACGGTGAACTGACTTTGTAGGATTTTTGTATCCAAATGTGCGGATAGCAAGAGTCGCCACCGACTTTTATTTTTATCCAATTAAGGGAAGGTAAAAGTAACAGAAAAAGACCTTCGTTAGATTACGATGCGGAGAATGGTTATGAAAAGGGAAGGTATTAGCACCCTTTCCATCCGTAGTTATCTACGGGCTCTTAGTTGCTCTAGATCACCTTTTAAAATTGCTTTCTGTGTGTTTGACAAAAATGTTTTGAAAAGGCATTTCGCTTTGACTTTGTAATGACTCATGTAGGAGTGTATACAAAGTGTTCGGAAATGTTTTGTTTTTGAAAATAATTTGAACTTTGAAAAAGAGTGTGTGGTGTGAAAAGCATTTGATAGAGCAAGCAACTAAAAGACTTATTTACCCACTCAGAATTGGTCGTTTTTGTTGTACTTCTACATTCCTTTAGAATAGCGCTAGCCGTACCATTAGTTAGTAAGTAGCTCCATTCGTTGGATGTAAGCGGGACATTCGAAGGGACATCGGATGGTCATAGAAGGCAACTTGTAGGAAGTATCCTAGCACATTCGAAGGGACTATCATCATTTTTCGTAGGCGACAATCGAGGTCAAGATCATGTATTCGGAGCGACATCGTGGGTCTTATGATCTTTGTATCGAAGGGACTATGATGATTTGTTTGGAAGGCAGCGGTGCTAGAATACCTCTACGTTCGAGGACATGACCATTTTGAATTCGTAAGCAACGAGAGAATTACCCTAAGAGTGCGTGTGTGAAAGAAGTGCATCAAATTGATTATGTTATCTTGAAGATTAGTGTGAGCTACGTCCAATTATTATCTTGCCATACGCCTAGTTACTAACGTTTATAGGGTGCGGAAAGTAAAATGCGGAATGTAAAGTGCGGAAAGGTAATCTCGCTATTACATGGCTTTGGGGCGATACATAATTCAAAATGCGGAAAATAAAAACCTAAATTAAACTATTACATCCCATGAACAGTTACATTATTGGAAAAATAAAGCGATAAAAAAAGCGTCCGAATCGAACACTGTGAAAGAATAAGAAAATCGGGAAATATGACGAAATCGAATAAGAGGAAAAATGTCAAAAAAATGCAATTTTTAATATGAGAAAATTAATACATGCTGGAAATAAGATAAATAAGTTAAAATAATTTTTTGGGATTTTTTAGATGCAATTTAATAATTAAAAATGAATTTACAATGATTTGAATGCAAAATTATAAATAAAAATAAATATGCATGCAAAAAGGTATTTTTTTAATTTATTAAATTAAATAAAGATTTTCAGAATATAAATGTGAAAATAAAATATTTTTTTGGTAATTTTTAAATGCAGAATAAAAATATGAAAATAAATTAAAATGATACAAAATATTAAAATAAATATGAAAATATGCAGTTTGTAAAAAAAGAAAACAAAACCAGCCCTGATAGGAATCGAACTCATGACCCTTGAGGGTATCTGGCAACAGGGAACGACTTAACCACCACGCCATGTGTCATCTGGTGTTATGGAATGGAAACGTGGGATCAAGAGTGCACACGCGTCACCGTTTGGATGAGTCAAAGCACAATCAGCATGGTGGGGTCCATGTGGAAAGAGAGAGCGAATCAGAGGAGTCCATCACGCCACGCCATCCCTCGCCGGTCCAAGTGGAGTCAACGACGCCGGAGCCCTAGCTCCGGTCGTCTTCTCCGGTGACCTGAAAAACGAAACACGAAAAATACGACGGATAAATGGAAAAGGAGGACCCTACCCCCCTAAATCGACCCCCCTGAGTCCAATAGTGATATCAGTTTGGCTTAAAAATGGCTGTATCGTTCAGTTCGAAGAGGAGAGCAAAACTGCCCTAACAATGGCAATCTCCGATTATGGCGTTAAACCCCTCATGAAATACGTCAATCATGTTCTAATGAGTACCCTGAATTCAAACAAGCAAGCAAAAACAGTTAATGATGCATGGATTATGAAAATCGAAAATCAAACAAATACCAAATCGGAGCTTGATAGATATCGCGTTCTGGGCAGTTGTAGGCTTGAGTAAGAGTATGGTTCGACTCCTGGGAACCTCCTGAGCAAGACTGGATGGCTAGATCGGGCTGAGAACGGCTGGTTTTTTAAAATTCGAATTTTCAAGATTCTTGGAAAATTTTGCAAGAGTTTGGGTTTGTTCTTTGGCTAGGGTTTTGTGTGGCTGCTTGTACACAATGCTGAGCATTTATAGAGAAAGTTTGGATGGCAAAAGAGTGGAAAAAAGATTGCTCCATCAATGTGCAAATATTTTCTTTTAAAATAAAATCAAATATTGAAGAAAATATGATTTTCTCATCAATGCCACGGCTTGCACGAATTTGGTAAGTGTATTGGGCTTTCTTGGACATTAAGAAAGATATAAATCCAACTTAATTGAAAAAATAACCTAATTTTCATATTTTATATAATTTATTTTTGAATTAAATGTTATAAAATTCAAATATAAATCACAAAAATAGAAAATTACCAATGCCAAGCATTTATGGGTCAAGAATATTGTCATGAACAAGTTTGGATCAAAAGATTATAGGCCCATTTGGAAAATTTTGCATTTTGACCAAAATGTCCTTTTGTGCAATTGTCCAAAATTGCCCAACTTGAATGGTGTATCTTGCTCAATTTTCCACATTTTTGAGTGTTCTTGGACTTTTGGAAAGCTCTAAGAGTCCTCTAACCAACCTTTTGGTCTCATCTCAATTGGAGTTACCATGCTCAATATATCTTCAAATCAAAAGTTGACTTTTGTTGACTTTGAAAATGACACGTAATGTTTTGAGCTATACCTCTCAAATGAAGCATTTTTGGACATTCTTGTGAGCCATGAAGTTGTAGAAATTGAATTTCCTTCAAAACAAGAGGTGGTGGAAAAATTTCGAGAAAGTATGAGAAAGTTATGATCGGTCAAAGTTCGATTGACTTTTCACCTAGAAACCCTAATTTAGAAAGTTTGACTTTTGAGCAAATCTTGAGTTTTCTTGATGAATCATGATCAACCCTTGATCAAATGATGAATGTAACTTCAAAATGAGGATGTTGACCAAAATTATGAAGTTTGTGTATGTTGACCACAGTTGACTTTTGTCAATCTGTTGATTTTCAACCATCGAGCAATTGCCTGAGGAAACTTGACTTGTGAGGCTTGAAACTTGACATGAAGAACCTTTGAAGCATATGAGGAGGCATGAAGGCCATTGGTGATGTTGGAAGTTCATCTTGACTTGAGAGATACCAAACCCTAGTTTGGGTTGATTGTCTAGGAGAGAGTTTGTCTGATCAATTCTTGAGGAATCCTTGAGTATGGATGTATGAAATCTCTTGAGTAGATGGAGGGCAAATTTTGGGGTATGACAGCTGCCCCTGTTCAATCTTCTTGTACTGGAAGGGTTAGATTGACACGCTGGTCTTTCGTGACCTGGAGGTGAAGATGATTGAACACTCACGAAAATTTGCACTCGCTGTTGGTGGATGATGCGGGAATGGGCTTACAGATGTCATTTGGATACTTTGCTGGAGGATGAGCCGTACGCTAGACTCGAGAATGTTGATAGGAGAATTGACGGAGATGGGCTTAAGATGCCATCTAGAAAGATCGATGCTGGGGAGTGAGCCATACGCTAGGCTCTGTAGCCGTTCCTGGAAGGAGCATGGAGATGGGCTTAAGATGCCATCTAGAGGGAGTCATACGTTAGACTTCGTGTTCATTTTGAATGAAGTTATTGGTTTGTATTGATTTTTAACCATATATGCAGCATTCTGAAAGTGAAGCACTGTTGATAAGTAGTCGGAGATGGGCTTAAGATGCCATCCAAGGCAACTGAGTCGTACGCTAGACTCTATAGTTGCTGTTGATAATAAGGAATCAGAATAAATCTTCGTGCTTGATTACTCTGAGGGGAATAGTAGTTGGCAAGAATGCGGATAGTTTCCCTGTTGTGCATCGGGTGTTGATCCATTGCTTTATCGGAGGATAACCGAGGTGGTCTTCGAGATAGTTTTCCGTCGGTTGGGGCTTAATCTGGACCAGTCGTGGAGGACAACAAAGGCGGTCTTCGAGATAGTTTTCCGTCGGTTCGGGGCTTAATCTGGACGATCGTGGGAGGACAACCAGGGGCGGTCTTTCAGATAGCTTTCCCGTCGATTCGGGGCTTAATCTTGGACCTGTTTGCGTCAGAAGTGACTATTACCTGTTTTGAAAAAAACAAGAGGAACTTTGACAGAATATTGGTTAGTTTTATGCAAAGTATGATGCATGACAGTGTATATGAATGACGTATGCATGAATTATGACTTCATGAGTAATGTATGAATGACAGATGTTGTGGTATTTCAAAACATATCCATCTTGAAGAAGATGCGGATATTCTGTTTGAGGATTTCTGACTTCTACTTGGGGAATTGAGTAGGTGGAAGTTTCTGCTTTTGAGGGAGAAGAAAGATATCCTGGATTCCTCCGATGCACAATCTGACCAAGTCTTGGGCCTAGATACTGTTGAGGAAGGTAGAGATTTGAGAAGCTCGTTGTTGGAGATCTCATATATAGACCCTGCTGAGGAGAATCTCGGAGGCGATCCATTGGGGACCTTGTATGTAGATCCTGCTGAGGAAATTTAGGAGGCGCTCTACCGGGGATTCAGAGTGTAGATCTCGCTGGAGAGCAATTGATAGTTGTCGGGGAGACCGGGCTGGAAGAGTCAGGATCCCGTTGTAATCTCTGGCTGGGGAATGAAGATGTAGGTTCCTCCGATGCACTATCTGACCAAGTCTTGGGTCTAGATCTTGTTGGGAAAAAGGGCAGATGAGAGATACCGTGAGGATAAATACCTTATTTGGGGTGAGGTGTTCTTGCTTGGAGCGATGTAACATTACTTAGTCGAGTGGAATTGTAGCTCGTGGATTCCTTTTGCTCGCTAGGGAAGTTGTGTTGTGAGTGACACCTTTGTGGGGATCATGCTCGTGGGGGCGCTTTGGTGACTTTCGTCGTCGTCCCAATTCACAGCACTGTGTAAGTACTTTTGTATGTTCACTTTTAGTATGTTCGTGATTAGATTCTTATTGTCAAATCGTATAGTCATTCAAAGCAAGCGTTGGACTTATTGCAACGACAACAACAAGATTTGTAAAGAGAAAGAATTTGCGTTTATTTGAAAGGTGGCGTATGGCCAAGTGGTTTGTACATAAGAAAGGTAAAAGCTATGCGGAAACAATCTCGTTAAGTTCCAACTATGCTAGTACTCATATATTTCGACTATCTCATCTCCTTCGTCGTTAGAAAGTGAGTAGGTGATCTTCGCCATTTGAACCTTGAATCTTGATAGTAGCTGGAATCTGGAAGAGACATAGTCGTGCGCTTGAATCCTAACTTTTGCCTAGACCGCCCTTTCGGGTTTCGGTCTAGGGATACCCTTTTTGCCCAAGCCGCCTTTTCGGGTTTTCGACTTGCGGGTGTACATGTTTTGTATATATCCTTAATTTTTGCGAACCTTTTGGGTTCGCCAGGATATATTTTGCCTAGGCGGTCGACCTAGCGGGTCTCTTTTATCGTAGTATTTTTGACTATGTCTGCGTTCACGAGGTGTGGGAAGTCTTCACCATCCATGGTGCTAAGTATCATGCGGAAAATCTTGTCTTGACTACAAACGGTCCCTCGTGGGTGGGAGTCCATTTGCCCTGGGATCACCTTGTGGGAGAATGATCGCTTGACTACTAGGTCACCAACTTGGTAGACTCGGTGCTTGACCTTCTTGTTAAATGCTCGATCATTTGTTTCGATAAATCATCGTGGCGGATGGACAGTCGTTCTCATCAATCAAGTTGATCGGTCGCCGTGTCACCCAATCATCTTCACTAATTACGCCTCTGGAGGACTACGGTTGAGGTATCGAACCTCGATGGGTAAGGCGGCTTCCATACCGTATGAGAGAGAAGGGGTTGCCCTGTTGATGTCCGTCTTGTGGTGCGATAACCATGAAGAGCAAATGGTAACATCTCATGCCAATCTTTGTAAGTCGTCATCTTATATAATCTTCTTAATGTTCTTATTGGCGGCTTCTGCGCCATTCATCTTAGGCCGATATGGAAGAAGTGATGCTTGATCTTGAACTACGTGCGAGTTCGGTGATCATCTTATTGTTGAGATTAGAACCGTTATCGTGATAATTCTTTCGGGGTGCCATACCGACGGATAAGATTATGTTTGATGAATCGAGCCACAACATTCTTGGTAACGGATGCATACGAGGCGCTTCTACCCACTTGGTAAAGTAATCGATTGCCACAAGGATGAAGCGATGTCCGTTGAGTGGGCTTAATTTCTCCGATCATGTCAATGCCCACATCGCAAAGGCCAAGGAGAAGTTAAAACATTGAGTCTTGGAGTGCGTGCACTTTGTCGGCATAAATCGGCATTTGTGACAAGATCGGTAGCGGTGACAATCGACTTCCATGGTGGACCAATAGTAACTGTTCTCAAAATCTTCTTAGCCATGGTGTGTCCTTTGGAGTGGGTACCAAATGCGCGTGTAACTCTCTTCCATGATCGCTGTTTTCGGTCTACACACAGATGGCACAAGTCGTGGTTGCGCTTGTATAAGATGTCGTTCTTGAGAAAGAATTTGGATGCGAATCTTCTCATGAACTTCTTATCATTTGAGATGCCCTGGATATTCACGAGTCTCAAGATACCTCTTCACGTCATAGTACCAAGGTTTCTCTTCTCGTCAAGCTCACAACAATCTGTTGGTTCGTCGAACTTCTCAATGATGATCAGGGGAGCCTCGTTGTCCCATCGACCTTGAACATAGGCGACATAGTAGCTAATCGTCTTGCTGATTTTCTTCTCGTGGAATGTGATCAAAAGTAATCTCTTCAAAAGGGATCAAACTCGAACATGCTCTCGATCGGAATGAGATTCGGATGCTATCCACTTAATCGTGATCACTAAAGCTGAGTCTCCATACACTTGCAAGAATTTGATTCTTAAGTCAATAGCAGCTTTGATACCCATGATGCACGCTTCATATTCGGCCATGTTATTCGTGCAACTGAAACATAATCTGGCGGTGAAAGGCGTATGTCCGCCTGTAGGGGATGTAATGATGGCGCCAATGCCATTGCCAAGTGCGTTTGAGGCTCCATCAAAGACCATAGTCCATCGGGATCCTTGTTTAGGTCCTTCGTCAGGCACAGTTCTTCTGATCGTGACTAGTAAAACATCTTCGTGCGAAATTGAACTCCATAGGTGATAGTCATCTACGGCGATGAGCCAAATGATCGGCTACTACACTTCCTTTGCTCGCTTTCGAGAAGTGTCTTGGATGTCATATTCGGTCAAGATCATTTGCCATCTTGCTATTCTTCAGGAATTTGGTTTCTCAAATATGTATTTTATCGGATCCATCTTGGGAATCAACAAAGTAGTGTGAGTCAACATATCTTGTCTTAGTCGTGACAGCCAAAGCGTTGCAAGTTTTCTCGGTGTGAGTATCTTGTTTCACGGTAAACTTTTGCTAAGGTAGTATATTGCATGCTCTTTTCGACCAGACTCGTCATGTTGCCCACACACCCATTGAGTTCTCTAATCTGTCAAGTACATGATAAGAGGTCTTCCTTGGCATCGGGATAGGAGGGTTGTAGGTACTCCTTGATTTTGTCAAAAGCGATCGGCAATCGTTCCATTCCACTACTTGATCTTTCTTAAGTAACTTAAAGATTGGCTCACAAGTAGCGATCGGTGTGCAATGAATCGGCAATGTAGTTCAATCGGCCCGAAACCTCGACTTCCTTCTCTGCGGGTCTGGCATCTCTTGAATAGCTCTAACTTTGCGGGGTCAACCTCAATACCTTTATTCTGACGACAAACCCTAGGAGTTTTCGGATCGACTCCAAGGTGCACTTGTTGGGATTCAGTCTCAACTGCTTCTTCAACCTATCAAGCAGTTTTGTAGATGATCGAGATGTTCTTCCTCGATGCGTGAGCGAGCTATCATGTCGTCGGCGTAGACCTCTATCTCGTGATGAATCATGTCGTGAAACAATGTCACCATACGCGATAAGTGGCGCGCGTTCTTGATCCAAGCGGCATAACCTTGTAGCGAAAGTGCCCTTGTGTAACAAAAGTAGTCTTCTCCATGTCTTGAGGAGCCATTTTGATCGATTTGTAGGAGAAACCATCCATGAAGGAGAAAACCTTATCTTTGGCGGTATTGTCAACGAACATCAATATGAGGAAGTGGAAATCGTCTTTCGGACTCGCTTTGTTCGGATAATCCACACACATTCGTACCTTGCCATCCTTCTTAGGTGCGGGTACCACATTTGCAACCTTTGGGGATAAGAGGTGACAGCTAAGAAACCCGTTGAACTGCTTCATAACTTGGCTTTGATCTTCTCGACATCTCGGGGCGCATCGGAACCTACATTTCAGGGAAAACCTTCTTTTATCGGCAATCGGTGTACCACAATATCAATGTCTAAACCGGGCATGTCTTCGTATGACCAAGCAAAACCTCAATGTAGTCTCGTAGCATTTGAATCAATCTTTCTTTAACTGTTCTCAAGACCGCTCCTATCTTGATCTCTTTACTGTCTTCGTGTACCCAAATTCACAACCTCAACTTGCTCTTCGTGTGTTGTATAACTCGCTCTTCTTGCAGATCGACAAGTTCTCCGGCACTTCACAACCTTCCTCACTTTCGGCTTGGTAGATCGGATCATCGAAGTCATATTTAGCACTAGCATAGCATTGATTAACGAGATTCGGGTGATTCTGCGGTGTATCACATGGGTGTGTGTAAGAAACACATAGCTTTTTGAAGGGGTGATAAAGTAAAGAAAGAAAACAAACAATTGAATGCAAAAGTCCAACAATTTATTGAATGAAAATAAGCGACGGATAATAACCCTATAAGCGAGCCATGATGCCGGGCAAGGCACTAGGCTTTCAAAGTTTATCGTTCAAAACATAAAAATACGAAAAGCAAAACAAAACAAGAGCAATTACTCGACTAAAGGAGATTGGTATAGCGTCTTGATCTTCCAATTCTTGAGCCCATGATGCGGAGTTGGAAAGATCCACTGGCGATGTCGAAGCCGTTGTCTTCGTCTTCTATAGCATGGATTCCACTCGGCTGATGCGGAAGGGAAGTTGGCACGTTCGCGGCGTATCATCTTCGACCCTTGATAGTGAAGCCTAAACCGGTCTTGTTTGAAGGGAAGATCGGGGCTGACCCCAAATAGTACCTCCTTCTTCAGCGGCTTGAGCATCTTTCGTGAGGCCATCCTAGGCGGAGCTTTAGCATCTTCGGGGTATTTGGAGAGTCAGCAGGCATGACTCACGGGTGTTCAAAAACTTGGCGAGTCTCGAAGAATTCACCCTCCATCTCGAGATAGCGGAATGATGTAGATGATGACCATATATTCTTCTTCACCACATCTTGTAACAACCTTCCCACCGGGTACTTGACACGATGTAAGGTAGGGTAACGGCCTTTGCCCATGTATCCAAGGGCGTCCAAGTAGGCAAGAGTAGGTGGACGGATGTCCATGACAAAGAAAGTGGAGTCAAAGTCGGGAACCAACTTTATGAGTGAGCTCTCCAAGCCTTTGTTAGCTTAAAACCATCAAAAGCTCTCACGATTATGTCACTGGGTCTCGAACCAACCCCGACATTAAGCCGATCAAAAGCGGTCTTGGAAGGATGTTCAAAAGACCGGTATCCACCAAAACATGAGACAATGTAACGCCCTTGCACGAGGCGTGCAAGGCTTTGTTGTGTTTCTTTCGGCGGAGTCAAATCGACATCGAGAAACCTAGGCCGTTGTTGGCCGAGGCTAGCAATACAAACTTCAAGCGGTCGGTGGTAGTGTCTTGCGGCACATGAGCATTCTTGAGAAACTTCACCAAGGCATTAGCATGAGCCTCGGAGCACAAGAGCAAGCGAGCATGGATATCTTGGACGGTCTGTCAATTGTTCCACAACATTGTAATCACTTTTCTTGATTATCTTGAATTTCCTCCATTTCGTTTGGAGGTGTCTCGATAACTTCCTTTGGTATACGGTTGAGCGGGATGGGCCCTTGGTTCTTTCCTCTAGCGGGGATATTGGTGGAGTAGGCGGAATGCGAGTCGCGATGTCTTTGGAGGAGAGATCTGGGAGAATACCCTTAGGTTCGGTCACCTTCTTGGATCCGGTGATGTTGTCGATGTCGGAATAGAAGCTCAATTGTAAGATCTTCAATGGTCGGAGGGTCTTGCTTGCGCCATGATAGTAAACATCGACTCCATAGTTCCAAGGATAGCCTTGTCGGAGGAATATGGGCGGACTTGGAGAAGTGATAATGAGAGGTGCCACTCTAGGCAGGATCGTGAGGAAATCCTTATTGTGTTAACATCGGCATAGTCTTGGAAATCGTCACCCCATCCGGTCGCCTTAATATCTTTAATAGGAATCTTGTAACTCTCGGGGTGTACTTCACCATGTAATCATACTTTCCACTTGGCTGCTATCCCACAGATGGTGTTTAGTTCGCATTGTCAATCTTCAACTTAGACATATCTTCACAGCTTACGCACGGTGGCTTGAAATAGTATCTCACGGTTATCCATCATGCACGAATCGTCTTTCAACCAAGCACATCCATCGGTGCGGATGGGCACCAAGACGATTCTCTAGACATCTGGATTGACAAACTTGCAACAAATTCTTCTTGATCATCGGAGGAATGGTCAAGTCATCTATGTTGAAAACATAAGTATCGTCACCAACAGACATTGGAACTCTTGTCATGGTTAGGCATAGGCGCATTGATCATATTCGGTCTCAGCGGGAGGATCAAACTCAATCGCTTAGCTTCAATCATATCTTGAATCTTGTTCTTTAGAGCCCAACAATTGTCGATGTCGTGCCACAGGCTGTTGGAATGATAAGCACACTTAGCATTAGGATTGTACTGGAGAGGAAGTGTTGACATTCGAGGAGGATCCCTCAAGGTTATCGACTCTGCGTTCAACATGTGTTGCAAGGCTTGCGACAAGGCATGTTGATCTTAATAAGCTGTCTTCGTGGCGCGTTACGCTCACGCGTTGTCTCACGAGGTTGTCTTGATGTAGGATTGGAGATCACAAGCGCCCCCAGTTGAGCGGTCGGTCTTGGCTCGGCTTTTCGACCATACACGCATTAGCTTCTTTCTTAGCACCAAAGATCTCTTGCGACATTGAAGATGTCTACATGAATCTTCCCACTCTTGATACCAGCCGCTCGCTTTGTCAATATCATTTCGGTGAATCCGGATGAAGAATTTCCAATCGGATGATTGAAGAGGGACTGTCGGTGTTCCCATAAACATATCAACCAATTCCCTATTGGACAAGGGTGGTTGAACTCGCTGCTAGATCTCTCCACTTACGAGCATACTCCTTGAACTTCTCGTCACGACCCATAGACATGCTTTGTAGTTGCATGCGGTGGGTGTCAATTGACATTATACTCATCATGCGTAGAAAGCATCGCCAAGTCACTCCACGTACGGATACGGTCATTCTCTAACTAATAATACCATTCCAACTGGGTTCCGGACAAACTCTCTTGAAAATAGTGCATCCACAACTTTCTGTCATCAGTGTGGGGATTGGTCTTCTGGACATAGGACTTCAAATGCAACTTTGGGCAGGACATGCCATCATACTTGGAAAAAGTTGGAACTTTGAACTTGGGAGGGATCACAACACCAGGGACGAGACTCAGATCATCAAAATTCAGCCCGGACATTTTCAGGTTTTCCACAGCATTCAGACGGTCTTCAAGTTGTTTGTACTTGTCATCTTCGTCAGAGTACTGGCTATAATCAGAGCGGTCCTCTCCTCCTTTCTTTGGCTCACGCTGGTCATCTTCATCACCCTTGGTACTCCCCTCGGTATGGACACTTCCTTCAGAGAGCTCGATCCGACTGACCACTTTAGGACCACCTTTGTAGCGTCTGCCCATGTTGAGGAGACCAACAACCTTCTTCTTCTTGTTGATGAGCTTCTTCAAATCTTCTTGGCCTTGGACCAAGCTGGTGAACATCTGCTGGCCAGCATTACGAGCACAGAGATCTTTGTGATCTGTTCAAGAGCCATTTCTGCTAAAATAAATAGCGAGCAAATGAGAAAACCAATCTCCAATGTACCTGTGATGCGATGTTATGCTATGATATGCAATGTTTATGCGAATGCAATGCAATGTTTTCAAGGACCTAAGAGATTTAAATTTGTTAAACAAGCAATGAACAAACATTTATTAGTACTTCTTTTTATTATTCCTCTTTTTTTCTTTTTAAATACAAGAGATAGTTCAAAACAATAAAAGAAAACATAAACATCCTAAAGCTCTAAGTCTCCCATGGCTTCCTCTTGGTGCCGATGTAGCGTTGATGTTTCGCTCCTCGTGAAGTAGCTTGGTCAACTCTAGAACTTTCTTCTCACTTGCATAGCATTGAGCTTCAAAGGTATCCCTTTCTTCTTTTAGTTGAATCAGGATCTCTTCAAGCCTTCGAAATCGATGGCATGTCGGGATGGAGAACAACATAGGAGTCGTCACCTATAGCAGGTTCCATAATTCTTGGTAAACAGGCGTGAATGGCATCATGAGGTTTTGAGCTCGAGCTCGCACCCATTTGAGGTAAGGTTCCCAAGGAATGGAGTTCGGGTGCCCCAAAGTCTTGGTATCAGTCTTCTTTACCATGCCCCAAGCATGTATAAACCTTCGTCGGTAATGCGGAGATCGTGACAATATCTTGGAGAAGCATATCATGTGGACCATCTCTTGAGCAAAACCAAGCGACGTAGAGCTAGAGAAGGGTTGTAGTAATAGCTCCCTTATACCAAGGAGTGGTACATTAGAATTCTCCACAACGCTCGATGAATGTGAAGTCCTTTTGAGAGAAAAGACTCCAACGGATATCCGAATGAGAGAGTGACATTAATCTTTGAGACCATCTCAACCTTTGTTCATTCTTCAAAGCGATGGAGGAAGGTGCGAAATAAACCACCTTGAAAGTAGCGGACCAACACATGAGAGTTCCTTGTCGCTTAGTAGTACGGTGTGGAGAGAATGTAGCATATCTCCAAGTAAAGTAGCCTTGGATTACGGGTAAGGAACAACTTGATGGCGTTGATATCGATGAACTGATCCGAGTTAGGAAATAGAATCAAGCCATAAATTAGCAAGGCCACAATGTTTTCAAATGCATGGAAACTCATAACTTTGAGGAATTCTCGGGCTTTCTTGATTAAGAACTTGGAAAGTAAACCCTTAACTCCACTTGGTTTCCCAATTGGCTTCAATATGAGCGCTTAAGGTGCAAGCGGATGCAATGTCTTCATACTTAGGAACCTTTTCTAAACCGGTGAATGGCATTTGATCAAGAATAGGTATCCCAGTAGCTTAGAGAACTCTTCTAAGGTAGGAACCAATGATAATCTGGGAATGTAAAGCAATGGTGTTTCGGATCAAAGCTGGAATAGGACATGCATCATATCTTCTTCAAACCGAGATAACCAAATCAAGTAGATAACCATGTCTTTTGATGAGCGAGCATGGTCGGAATTTCAAATCAATTCTTTGAGTTGAGAAGGGATACCCATGAAGTTGATTCGGATAGTCTTTCTAGAAGCCATAATCCCTACAAAGCAGAGCAAAGATAAATCCCTAGGTCCTTGAAATAGTTAGAAATGATATGCAATGCGGATGATGTCATGATGTCATGTTTAGCACACAAACAATTCACACAATGAGCCTAGGGTTAAGGCTTGCATGAGGTATAGGTGATTACCCACCAAAAGTTTGAGTTGGTTCATCCTATAATAATAGTAGGGTTCTAGGAATCTCACATCAGATCTTTCTCGTGGCGCTTATTTCATCTGACGGCCAAGTGGTCGATCGAAAATGTCCCAAAAGTCGATCTCAATGAGTGTAGCATCGGTATCAACCAACCTCGGTCTACACCAAGCCGGCCATCTCACTACCTTCTAATGGCCAAGATGGGTCAATTAAGGTTCTAAAAGTTTAATTAGCGCTGACACCACCGAAGCCAAATACTATCTTCAACTTGGGAATGAAGAGTATCGGGACAACCAAAGTGTCACGCTAACGTAACCATCATGTTGACCGCGTAGTTATCGTCTAACGGTCGCGATGATCTAATGCTACTTACCTAAAGGAAACCGGATCGGGTGTAGGATTCCCAACAATATAATACCCAACCAACCCTTAAAGATAAAGCATACAATTCAAAGAAAGCAATAAAGGTTATCTAGAAATCCCTAAGGCAATTCTCTCTTTTGGGTGATCTCCCAGTCGCCCGATTACATGTCTGAACTGACTTTGTAGGATTTTGTATCTAAAATGCGGATAGCAAGAGTCGCCACCGACTTTTATTTTATCCAATTAAGGGAAGGTAAAAGTACGAGAAAAAGACCTTCGTTAGATTACGAGTGGGAGAATGGTTATGAAAAGGGAAGGTATTAGCACCCTTTCCATCCGTAGTTATCTACAGGCTCTTAGTTGCTCTAGATCACCTTTTAAAATTGCTTTCGTGTGTTTGACAAAAATGTTTTGAAAAGGCATTTCGCTTTGACTTTGTAATGACTCATGTAGGAGTGTATACAAAGTGTTCGGAAATGTTTTGTTTTGAAAATAATTTGAACTTTGAAAAAGTGTGTGGTGTGAAAAGCATTTGATAGAGCAAGCAACTAAAGACTTATTTACCCACTCGAATTGGTCGTTTTGTTGTACTACATTCCTTTAGAATAGCGCCAGTACCATTAGTTAGTAAGTAGCTCCATTCGTTGGATGTAAGCGGGACATTCAAAGGGACATCGGATGGTCATAGAAGGCAACTTGTAGGAAGTATCCTAGCACATTCGAAGGGACTATCATCATTTTTCGTGGCAACAATCGAGGTCAAGATCATGTATTCGGAAGCGACATCGTGGGTCTTATGATCTTTGTATCGAAGGGACTATGATGATTTGTTTGGAAGGCAACGGTGCTAGAATACCTCTACGTTCGAGGGACATGACCATTTTGAATTCGTAAGGCAACGAGAGAGAATTACCCTAAGGGGTGCGTGTGTGAAAGAAGTGTATCAAATTCAGATATGTTATCTTGAAGATTAGTGTGAGCTACGTCCAATTATTATCTTGCCATACACGCCTAGTTACTAACAGTTTATAGGGTGCGGAAAGTAAAATGCGGAATGTAAAGTGCGGAAAGGTAATCCTACGCTATTACATGGCTTTGGGGCAGATACATAATTCAAAATGCGGAAAATAAAAACCCTAAATTAAACTATTACATCCCATGAACAGTTACATTATTGGAAAAATAAAACGATAAAAAGAAAACGTCCGAATCGGAGCAACCTGTGAAAGAATAAGAAAATCGGGAAATATGATGAAATCGAATAAGAGGAAAAATGTCAGAAAAATGCAATTTTTAATATGAGAAAATTAATACATGCTGGAAATAAGATAAATAAGTTAAAATAATTTTTTGGGATTTTTTAGATGCAATTTAATAATTAAAAATGAATTTACAATGATTTGAATGCAAAATTATAAATAAAAATAAATATGCATGCAAAAAGGTATTTTTTTAATTTATTAAATTAAATAAAGATTTTCAGAATATAAATGTGAAAATAAAATATTTTTTGGTAATTTTTAAATGCAGAATAAAAATATGAAAATAAATTAAAATGATGCAAAATATTAAAATAAATATGAAAATATGCAGTTTGTGAAAAAAGAAAACAAAACCAGCCCTGATAGGAATCGAACTCATGACCCTTGAGGGTATCTGGCAACAGGGAACGACTTAACCACCACGCCATGTGTCATCTGGTGTTATGGAATGGAAACGTGGGATCAAGAGTGCACACGCGTCACCGTTTGGATGAGTCAAAGCACAATCAGCATGGTGGGGTCCATGTGGAAAGAGAGAGCGAATCAGAGGAGTCCATCACGCCACGCCATCCCTCGCCGGTCCAAGTGGAGTCAGCGGCGGGCCTAGCTCGGTCGTCTTCTCCGATGAAAAGCGAAACGAAAAATACGACGGATAAATGGAAAAGGAGGACCCTACCCCCCTAAATCGACCCCCCTGAGTCCAATAGTGATATCAGTTTGGCTTAAAAATGGCTGTATCGTTCAGTTCGAAGAGGAGAGCAAAACTGCGTCCCTAACAATGGCAATCTCCGATTATGGCGTTAAACCCTCATGAAATCGTCATGTTTAATGAGTACCACAATTCAAACAAGCAAGCAAAACAGTTAATGATGCATGGATTATGAAAATCGAAAATCAAACAAATACCAAATCGGAGCTTGATAGATATCGCTCGGGCGTTGTAGGCTTGAGTAAAGTATGGTTCGACTCCCGAGCAAGACCGGATGGCTAGATCGTGAAAACTGGTTTTAAAATTGAATTTTCAAGATTCTTGGAAAATTTTGCAAGAGTTTGGGTTTGTTCTTTGGCTAGGGTTTTGTGTGGCTGCTTGTACACAATGCTGAGCATTTATAGAGAAAGTTTGGATGGCAAAAGAGTGGAAAAAAGATTGCTCCATCAATGTGCAAATATTTTCTTTTAAAATAAAATCAAATATTGAAGAAAATATGATTTTCTCATCAATGCCACACTTGCAATTTGGTAAGTGTATTGGGCTTTCTTGGACATTAAAAGATATAAATCAACTTAATTGAAAAAATAACCTAATTTTCATATTTTATATAATTTATTTTTGAATTAAATGTTATAAAATTCAAATATAAATCACAAAAATAGAAAATTACCAATGCCAAGCATTTATGGGTCAAGAATATTGTCATGAACAAGTTTGGATCAAAAGATTATAGGCCCATTTGGAAAAGTTTGCATTTTGACCAAAATGTCCTTTTGTGCAATTGTCCAAAATTGCCCAACTTCTGAATGGTGTATCTTGCTCAATTTTCCACATTTTTGAGTGTTCTTGGACTTTTTGGAAAGCTCTAAGAGTCCTCTAACCAACCTTTTTGGTCTCATCTCAATTGGATTTACCATGCTCAATATATCTTCAAATCAAAAAGTTGACTTTTGTTGACTTTGAAAATGACACTAATGTTTTGAGCTATACCTCTCAAATGAAGCATTTTTTGGACATTCTTGTGAGACATGAAGTTGTAGAGAATTGAATTTCCTTCAAAACAAGAGGTGGTGGAAAAATTTCTGAGAAAGTATGAGAAAGTTATGATCAGTCAAAGTTCAGTTGACTTTTCACCTAGAAACCCTAATTTAGAAAGTTTGACTTTTGAGCAAATCTTGAGTTTTCTTGATGAATCATGATCAACCCTTGATCAAATGATGAATGTAACTTCAAAATGAGGATGTTGACCAAAAATTATGAAGTTTGACTGTATGTTGACCACAGTTGACTTTTTGTCCAATACAACTGATTTTCAACCATCTGAGCAATTGCCTGAGGAAACTTGACTTGTGAGGCTTGAAACTTGACATGAAGAACCTTTGAAGCATATGAGGAGGCATGAAGGCCATTGGAGATGTTGGAAGTTCATCTTGACTTGAGAGATACCAAACCCTAGTTTGGGTTGATTGTCTAGGAGAGAGTTTGTCTGATCAATTCTTGAGGAATCCTTGAGTATGGATGTATGAAATCTCTTGAGTAGATGGAGGGAAAATTTTGGGGTATGACAGAGTGAGAAAGGATGTTGCTGTTGTTTGTGATTTTCCAGAGGTGTTTCCGGAAGAGATTACGGATTTACCTCCAGAACGTGAAGTGGAGTTTTCTATTGATTTAGTTCCTGGTACTAGTCCTGTTTCGATGGCTCCGTATCGAATGTCACCATCGGAATTGGTTGAACTAAAGAGCCAACTTGAAGAGTTACTTGATAAGAAGTTCATTCGTTCGAGTGTATCTCTGTGGGGTGCACCGGTGTTGTTAGTAAAGAAGAAAGAAGGAACGATGAGACTTTGTGTGGATTATCGATAGTTGGACAAAGTTACTATCAAGAACAAGTATCCGTTACCTAGGATTGATGATTTGATGGACCAATTGGTAGGAGCTTGTGTGTTCAGTAAGATTGACTTGAGGTCTGGTTATCACCAAATCCGTGTGAAAGCTAGTGATATTCAGAAGACGGTGTTTAGAACGAGGTATGGACACTATGAGTATTCGGTGATGCCTTTTGGTGTTACGAACGCACCTGGTGTGTTTATGGAGTACATGAATAGAATCTTTCATGAGTTCCTTGATAAGTTTGTGGTGGTCTTTATTGATGACATTCTTATCTATTCGAAGAATGAGAAAGAGCATGCCGAGCACTTAGGAATTGTGTTGTCAATTCTGAAAGAGAATCAGTTGTTTGCTAAACTTTCTAAGTGTGATTTCTGGTTGGAGCAAGTGAGTTTTCTTGGACATGTGATATCTCGTGGAGGTATTGCTGTGGATCCATCTAAGATTGAAGCTGTGTCAGAATGGGAATCTCCTAAATCTGTTTTTGAGATTCGAAGTTTTCTTGGTTTGGCCGGTTATTACCGTAAGTTCATTGAAGGTTTTTCCAAGCTAGCTTTACCTTTGACACAATTGACGAGAAAGGGGCAAGCGTTTGTGTGGACTACTCAGTGTGAAGATAACTTTCAAGAGCTTAAGCGAAGGTTGACTACTACTCCTGTTTTGATTTTACCTAATCCATCTGAACCGTTTACAGAGTATTGTGATGCTTCATTGATGGGGTTAGGTGGTGTGTTGATGCAAGGTGGACAAGCGGTGGCCTATGCTTCGAGGCAACTTAAAGTGCATGAGAGGAATTATCCGACTCATGACTTAGAGTTAGCAGCTGTGGTGTTTGTGTTGAAGATTTGGAGACATTACTTGTTTGGGTCAACATTCGACGTTTTCAGTAATCATAAGAGCTTGAAATATTTGTTTGATCAGAAAGAGTTGAATATGAGGTAGAGAAGATGGTTAGAGTTCTTGAAAGATTATGATTATAGTTTGAATTACCATCCTGGTAAGGCGAACGTGGTTGCCGATGCGTTGAGTAGAAAATCATTGCATATGTCTATGTTAATGGTGAAAGAATGGGAGTTACTAGAACAGTTTCGCGACTTGAGTTTGGTTTGTGAAGAAACTTACTTTGGTGTGAAACTTGGTATGTTAAAGATTACAAGTGGAATCTTGGATGAGATAAGAGAAGGACAAAAAGAGGACTTGGTTTTGGTTGACAAATTGACTTTAGTTAACCAAAGTCAAGGTGGAGAGTTTAGAATTGATGAGAACAGAATTTTGAGATGTCGTGATCGAGTTTGTGTTCCCGATGTGGGAGATGTGAAAAAGAGGATCCTCGAGGAAGGACACCGAAGTGGATTGAGCATTCATCCTGGTGCCACAAAGATGTATCAAGATTTGAGAAAGTTGTTTTGGTGGCCTTGTATGAAGAAGGAAATTGCGGAATTTGTGTATTCATGTTTGGTTTGTCAAAAGTCCAAGATAGAGCATCAAAAGCCTCCCGGTTTGTTACAACCTTTGTCTATACCGAAATGGAAGTGGGACAGTGTCTCGATGGATTTTGTTTCGGGTTTGCCGAGGACCCCGAGTAACTATGAGGCTATTTGGGTTATAGTGGATAGATTGACTAAATCTTCTCATTTTATTCCAATTAGAATGGATTACTCGATGGAAAAGCTGGCAAAATTGTATGTGAAGCGGATTGTATGTTTGCATGGTATTCCGACGTGCATTGTTTCAGATAGAGATCCGCGGTTCACATCTAGATTTTGGGAAGGTTTGCAACGAGCTTTGGGTACTAAGTTACGTTTGAGTTCCGCTTATCATCCCAGACGGATGGTCAAACGGAGAGAACGATTCAATCGCTCGAAGATCTTTTGCGTGCGTGTGTGTTGGAACAAGGAGGTTCATGGGAGAATTACTTGCCATTAATTGAGTTTAGCTATAACAACAGTTTTCATTCTAGTATAGGTATGGCTCCTTTTGAAGCGTTGTATGGAAGGGGTTGCCGAACACCTTTATGTTGGTATGAATCGGGAGATAGTGCGGTGGTTGGACCGGAGATTGTGCAACAAACTACGGATAAGATTAAGTTGATTAGAGAGAAGATGCAAATTTCACAAAGTCGCCAAAAGAGTTACCATGACAAGAGGAGGAAGCCTCTTGAATTAAAGAAGGATGAACATGTGTTTTTGAGAGTGAATCCTACTACGGGTGTTGGTCGGGCACTTAAATCGCGAAAGTTGACACCTCGGTTTATTGGTCCGTATCAAATTTTGGAAAGGATTGGTAATGTGGCGTATAGGATTTCATTACCACCATCACTTTCAAATTTACATGATGTGTTTCATGTGTCGCAATTGCGAAAGTATATTGCGGATCCGTCACCTGTGGTGCAAGTGGACGATGTGGAAGTTAGAGAAGACTTAACAGTTGAGACCTCGCCGACAAGAATCGAAGATCGGAAAGTGAAGCAACTTAGAGGAAAAGAGATTTATTTGGTTAAGGTGGTGTGGGGTGGTGCGGCTAATGGAAACATAACTTGGGAGCTTGAAAGCCGGATGCGTGATTCATATCCCGAGTTGTTCGTTTAGAGGTAATTTTCGAGGCCGAAAATCCTTTAAGTGGGGGAGAGTTGTAACACCCCATTTTAATTAATATTATTTAAATTATTATTTTCTAAAAAATACCGGTTGATATTTATTTTGGTAAATTATTAATTATTTAGTCGATAATTCGATCCGATAGTTGATTATTTTGGTTTATTCGATTTACCGAAAAATAATTATTTTTATAAAATAATATCGTATTTTAGTGTATAAATATTAATATGTGTGTTAATTGAATTATTATGGTATTTATTTAATTATATTAATATTAATTTAATTAAATAATATAAACTAGTTTTATTAAATAAAATAAATTATATATAAAAAGTTATGTTACGTTAGCATGGTCATATAAGCAGTATGTTTATAAACAAGTTTTATAATATATATATATATATATATATATATATATATATATAAAGTAAGTAAGTATATATGTATGTTAGAAAAGTATCTAGTTTAGTTAGAAAACATATCAGGAAGAAAAGTTGAGAAATAGCAGAAGAGAGGAAAAATAGAGGAAAAGTTAGGGTTGAAGAAAAGAGGAAAAGTTTTGGAAAATCAACCGAAAAAGTCTGTTCCGAAGACTAATCGGTAAGGGTTAGACTTCCTCTAAACATCTAATATGTTTTTATTGCATTTGATTTCGATTTTGTTTCGGTTTAGAAAATTAGAGCTTTATTGTCTGTTAGCAAAAAACATAATTTTTCTCTGGTAAAAATGATACTGGTATATTGAAATGGAGATGGAGAAGAGAGGGGGGGATAATTTTTTCTGATACTGGTATATTGAAATGGAGATGGAGAAGAGAGGGGGGGGGGGGTGTTTGTCACGTGGGGTGGGGATTAGATAGTTTATTTTTATATATATAAAACAAATGTTTGGTTGATGACATTCTTAAAAATATGGAGACATGAATGTTTCTATTTACTAAATGCCTATCAAAGAAAATAGAAGCATGTAGTCTATTTTGGTTTTTTTTAATTTTAAAAGTCTAAATTGAAAATTACCTATATTAATTTCAATTATATTATAATAATATATATTATATTATATTTATATATATATATATATATATATATATATTATAATTAATAGTGTGATTAATTATACAATCGGTTACGGTTTATCGATAAAACTCGATATTTTGGATACGATCGAAGATGAATTAAATTGAAGATGTGTTGAATATTCGAGATATTTGGTTAATTGCCGATTCCGGAAATATGTGTTTGGTTTATGAATATTTTGGTGTTGTGTGATAAATGTTGAAATGAAATAAATGATGTTTGTTGTGCAATGTTGTGAGATTAATTCATAGGGTTGAATTATGGTGATGTAAGCTTGTAATTGAGATAGAGGGATGTCTTGATTTACATATTGTTGTTGTTGAATTGCACACCGCATCATAAGTCGTGTCAAGAGGCGATGTGTGTTAGTCTCGTGGAGGCTAGTGGCTCGTCCCAAACTCTGAGTGGGGGGTTTGAAAGCTTAGGGAATGGGCTTTGCGATTATCCGTCTAAGGGATAGACAATCGGTAAATCCGAAGGATAATAGATGATTGGTACCATATGCATAAGTCGTGTCGTTGTGTCGAGTCGCACGTACACACTATGTTGAGTTTATGTTTTGTTGAATATTATGCCTTGTGTGCTAATTGGTAATTGAAATTGATTGTGTTTGATTCCTTTGAGTTGTTGATTATGTGAAATGGATTAAATGAGTATATTATGTTGTTTATGCAAGAGTTGGAAAAAGTGTAAGATTCCTTTTATTTAATGCCTTTCATTTGCTTAACTTACATACTTTATGTTTGTTGGAATTCTTACCCTACATTGGAAAATGCTTGCTTGGCATTGTTCAGTACGATGATGATGAGGGCGCCGGGTTAGCGGACGACTTAGGCTTGTAGTCCGTTAACTTTTTTTTTTGATTTTGAGTCGATGCTCTGATTGTAACACTGGGGGTTTAGTATCCGCATTCGAACTCATATTTTTGTATATGGATTATACTTGTATATAATCCATTGTTTTGATTATATGTTGATGTATGTATATTATGATTTGATAACATGGATGGTGTATGAACCATATGGCTTAAATTCTTGCATATTATAATTTGGTTCCTCCTTTGGAGAAGATAATAGTATTATGATTCCGTTGCGTTTGCACGAAAAAGAAAGTATATGTCATGAATATATTATGTGTTTAAATGATTAAAGTGACGAATATGTCATGTCCGTTTTTCTTGATTTATGTTGATATGATGTTGTGACACTTCTTCCGTGCAATTTTATTTCTCTGATTTTAATTACGTCGTTTAATTCGGGGATAATTTGAAGGGGTGTTACACGAACCGTCTTTGTCAACTTCTGGGATAATTAATGAAGAACACCCTGATGTTGCGAATCGTAGCATTGAGGGAACCAGATTGCTGAAACTCGCTCCCAATGATGAAAGGGAAAATTTCAAAACAAGCTTTGTCCAGTACATGATGATTTTTTCAAAGAGACATAGTTTCGATTCTTCGATGGCTCCATTTTTCACTCGAAATTGTGGACCATCTTGGGTCACCATGCCTTTGGAATAGGCTATTTTGGAAAAACTACAAGAGACATCTGGAGTGCCTTTATAACCCCCAGGCTAATTACTTCAAGAATTACCCATGTCAGAAGTCAGGCACATATCCTTGCTTATCAGCCCAATTTCGTGGCTCGACAGTTTGGTTTATGTCAAATCCTACCTGAACCTCTTTTCGACAAGAAAAGAGAAATATGCCTGGCAGGGGTACCTTACCCTTTTAAGGAAATCGAAGCCAGACGAAAACAACATGAGGATTTTGCTGAGTTTACATTAGTTTATTTTACCCCCTCCTTCTACAAGACAAAAGATTTTTATACTTGGTGGACGAACCATTATTCAAATAATATGTTTGGTACTATCGAAATCCACCAACAATTGACAACAGCTTTTTCCCTTGTGCAGGAAAACGTCAAAAAAGGTAGACTCACTCATGTCAAAGAAATTGAGCTTTCAAAATACTTTGAAATTGTGTATAATCCAATGGACATACATCGAACTGTTTGTGACGCAGCAAAAACTTTGAAAGAAAAATTTGAAAAACAACTTTCAAAGGTTCGATGTCCTCCTTATGTAAAACCTGAAGATAGGTATGGGTGGGATTTTAAACATAAACCACCCAAATTTCCAAATCTACCTACTTGGTGGCTGGCCTTTTTCCCCGTGTGTGGTTATATTTTAGGGAGATTTTTCGCTCGCGAAAATGATGCCAAAAACACGCGAGGGTAGATGGGCAAAACATGATTTATACAATTTGAGGGCACCTTCGCTCGACTTGTCGCCATGTGTTAAATCTCGAGAAGGCGAAGGTGGCTAACTCGTCGAGTTCCCTTATATATTTTACTTTATTTTATCTTAACCTTGATCTCAATACTTTCAGCTGTTGACTTGAAATCCTTGAAGAAAGAAAAGGTTGTGCCTAAAGTAGGCTCAACTTCAACTTCGAAAGCAACAACCACCACTGAAAACACTCCTGCTGAAGTAGATAATACTTTGAAGAAAAAGAAGAAAAAGGTATTCTCATACTTACCTCTTTATTGTTGTCGAAACTACTTTTTAAATTGATTAATCATCTTCGTCATATTTTTAGGCAAGTGGCTTACCCCCCAAGTCTCCCAAAAAACGAAATCATGATGAAGCTCAACCAGAAGTCTCTTCGAACCAAATCCAAAGTCTCCTCAAACCAAATCCAAAGTCTCTTCGAAACCTCCATCTTTGAAAAATATTGTTTCAGAACAAATTGGCAGCAATGCCACTTCTGATGGGCAGAAGGTAAATTTTACTTCGATGATTTTCTTGATAAGTTATATAACATTCTTGCATACTGATTCCTGATTTTTTATGCAGAGTACTCCTTCTGCTCCTACTAATCTTCCTAACATCCAAAATCAAAATCCCACAGCTTCTCCTCAGCCCGAAGGCTCCAACGAGAATGTTCTGAATAAAGGTTCATCTACTGTGGCTACCCCTGTGGGGACTGTCGAAGCCCTAGATCAACAAGTAACTTCGCCTCCATTGGCTGAAGTCTTAGATCAACAGGAAACCTCTCCTCCGTTGGCAAAGAATCTTGAGGCTGATGAACCAAACATAGGGGTCGAAACTCCTGTCATCAATATTCCCAGTGACTCATCTCCAAAAAAGGTACATTCTGCTAATCAATCTGAAGAAGAGAGCGACACGAATACTGTGAGCCACTACTTTGCAGTTGATAATGAAGATGAGGGAGTGGAAGTAGCAGATGAAGATGAGGGGATGCCAGTCGAAGGTGGTGATGAAGAGATGGAAGTAGAAGTAGAGGTTCCTGTTCCTGTTGGAACTGTTTTTGTCAAACCAACCCCCTCCAGCCTTATCTGAAGAACAAAAGGAAGAGATGAAGAAGAGCAATCCCTTAAAGTACCTCAAGTTGATGCTAGCTCAACGGGGTCCTTCCTCGAGCAAAACTCAATCTGGTGATTCAAACCAATCGAAAGAGGATATGCCTCTTACTTCTCTTGACCAACTTCTTCAGGAAGTTAATAAGACTATCTTTCGGGCCGATTTCTTCACCATCTTACGAGATAATCCTGGGGCCTATTTTTCAATGAAGGATTTGTTGTCGCGAATAGACCTCAGTATCTGTCCATCTGATGTGGCTGAGATTTTTTATGATCTGCAACTCTTACTTGATGAAGTCAACACTGCATATATCAGGCTACATGGTATTGAAGCTAAAACTCGAACCAAGCAGGAGGCTTTATCTAAAGCATATGATCAGACTTCAAAGCTTACTGAAAAAGCAGAAGCTTTAGAGCTTGCAAAAAATCAAGCCAAAGATAGGCATGACATTCTGGATCGATCTATCTTATTCTAGGAATCTCAGATTGAGGAGCTCAAACAGAAAATTGAGGCTGCAAAAAATGAGCAAACAACTTTGCAAACGACTATGAAGTCTGTTGATGATCAAGGGCTTGCAGATCTGGTCTCGCAAAGTCTTAAGCAAATGGAGGTGGCTGAAGGGATAGACCAAGAGATTAAGGAGCTCGAAGGCATCAGAAACGTAAATCAATGTAGAATCAACTTATGTAAAAGTAAATTTGCTAAGTTGAAACGAGATGCCCCTTTTACTTCCTGGAAGTGTTAAAGAGTTTTTTTTATGTATTCCTGTACTTCGAACATAACTGATTTTGGTATTTATATATTACTCTCTTGGCTCTATTTATCCTAGTATCTATTCACTCTGAAGTAATTCGAATCTCTTGCAAGTATGGTTTATACCTTTTTAAGTATTTCCCATTTACTCTTAAGATTCTCCTATCTTCAGCTAGTTCCTCTATTTCATAAGCATTATTCGAAAATGTTTTCAAAACGCGAAAAGGTCCCTCCCAATGGGGTGACCATTTACCTAGTAATCTGTTCTTCTTATCCATAGGTAGAATAACTTTCCATACCAGATCATTAGTTGAGAATACCTTGTTTTTAATTCTTTTATTATATGCTCTAGCTACTCTTTCTTTCTGTCTTCTCATAACTTCCAAAGCATGTAGCCTATCTTCATCTACATCTACTAACTCATTCATCATCATTTCCCAATACTGGTCAACTGGTATTTCGTTTTGTCTTTGGATTCTGACTGATTGTAGATGTATTTCAACTGGTAACACCGTGTCATGTCCAAATGTTAGTCAAAACGGAGTAGTATTCGTTGCTTCTTTAGGAGATGTTCGACATGCCCATAGAGCTTGGTCTAAGGTTTTATGCCAATTTTTTGGTTTTCGACCTACATGCTTCTTTATCCAACCTATTATGACTTTATTGGCTGCTTCTACTTGACCATTTGCTTGGGCATAATAAGGTGTTGACGTAAACAATTTGAATCCCATTTCTTGTGCGAACTCTTGCATTTTTCGTCCTGTGAAAACTGAACCTTGATCTGTTGTGATACTTTCTGGTATCCCAAATCTGTATATAATTTGCTTCTGAATAAATTCTATAATAGCTTCTTGGTCCATATTCACTAAAGGAATTGCTTCGACCCATTTTGTGAAATAGTCTATTCCCACAAGAATATATTTCTGTCCTTTAGATGATGTTGGTCGAATTTCACCAATTAAATCTAATGCCTATCCTCTAAAAGGCCAAGGCTTAACAATCGAATGTAATTCGCTTGCTGGAGCATGTTGAATACCAGCATGAATTTGACATTCCTCACATCCTTTGGCAAATTCTATGCAGTCCTTGAGCATAGTGGGTCAATACATTCCATATCTGAACAAAAGCCATTTCATTTTGTGACCTGCTTGATGTGCCCCACATGCTCCACTGTGTACACTGGACAAGGCTAAATATGCTTCGTTTTCCCCTAAACATTTGAGTAATAGTCCCTCTGGGGTTTTCTTAAACAACTCATTTCCTATTAACACATAAGATAATGCTCTATATTTAACTTTTCTCTCTTGTATTCACTGAAGGATTTCTCAAATAATTTACTATGGGATTCCGCCAATCCGTATCTGCTAAGGCGTCTATGCTTAAAACTTCAAATTCCTCCTGGCCTGCATAACCCAATTTTGAATTTTCTAAATCTAATGGCGATAACTTTGTAGCCATTATTCTACCTCTTGTTTCTACTAGGTATTGGAGTTTTTCTTTGATATCCTATATCCTGAAGCTATTTGAGCCAAGTCATTTGCTTCCTGATTAGCAACTCTAGGAATATGTTTTAAATCCACATATTCAAATTTCTTGATTAATCTATTAGCAATAACAAAATACATGATCAAATTTTCTTTGATACACTTGTACTCTTTAGTTATTTGTTTAATGACTAACTCTGAGTCTCCTCTGATTTCGACTTTGGTTGCCCCCAATTCCAACAAAGCTTCGAGTCCAGCAATCAATGCTTCATACTCGGCTTCATTGTTCGAACACAGAGGGTCTTCCTGTAACACCCCCTTCTAATTACCCGCGTTTTATAAATAATAATCAGAGTATTTAATCATAATCCAAGAGGCGTCACAATTTAAATAATTTAAATAAATCAATACAGTTGTCATGCTTTCACTGAAGAAGATTTATTAAGTAAATAAGGCAAAAGTTATGTTTAACAGCGGAAATGAAACATAACCAAAATTTCCGAATACATCATTCATAGTATTCCAGGATAATAAACCAAAACATGATTCAAAACATTAAGGAATTCCATTAAAGGATTTCAAAACAACCGTTTCCCCAATGTTACATCTACCAGAGCACGACACTGACACGCGGATTAACTAACTGACTCAACTCTAGAGCTATCCTCACCAATCCAAGCAGCTAATCACTTCGGATCTAAAATTGTTAAAGTAAGGGTGAGATTTCAATTTAATATAACATGCATTATACGTTTTTTAAAATGCAACGGAATAATCGGATACGTTATTCCATTAACCAAACAAAAAATCATAATCAATTCACAAGGCAGTTCACACAATGAACATGTATATAACAAACAATGGAAATTGCAACACTGGAATCCATCCTAGCATGTTACAATCCCATATGCAATGCAGACTCCATGCATGTGGTACCAAAACGTGAACCGAGTTCACCCACTACTCCGTTTACATGTGGAAAGACAGTGTAAATCCATGATTCTCCCAGAACACTGAGTCAAGAATCCAATCCATGATTCGCCCATAACCACCGGGTCAAGAATCTAGCCTCACTACCTCTGAACCAGGTAAGTCTATTGGCTCTGCCAGTTCACTTCCGCACAATGGGAATGAACCAATTTAACAAATGCTCATGCATGCATCATAAAAGCATGCAACATCAATTCAACGGAATATGATAACAACATAATTCCACATAAATGCCAATACCAACCTATCACATGATAACAACATAATCATGAATTAAATTATCACAAAGCATAAACATGCCAAACGCTTACTCTTCAATCAGTAAGACTATCACCAGTATATAATAACAATAACACATGATACCAATACAATCATGAATAAACCACAAGGAAAAGAAAACATCACATGAACGTCAATCTCCATTCAACTTGTCAAACAATCTAAACCAATTCACAGATTATGATCTCAACATAATTCACTTATTTCCAATCACCAGTGTATCGCATTCAATCATAATGAATAATCAACACAACATTGTAAGCATTAGTACTCATCCGATAACTCAGGCCATTCATATTAATTTCACATTATCCTTAATTAATCCATACTTTTCAAAATCGAAAGCTTGACTCTTTTAAAAATAATTTTGGAGAAAATAATATTTTTCCTTCCTAAAAGATAGTGATTTAGATTTAAGAAATAACGCCGAAAACAGCACTCGAATCAGAGTTACGGTTTGGAAAATATGAATTTTTGAAGTTTAAGTATTTTTGAAAAATTGTACATGGAACCGGTTCCTACCTACAGAACGGTTCTGTGAAGTTTAAAATGAGCTCCTGGTTTTGTATGGGAACCGGTTCCGACATAGAGGAACCGGTTCTGAGTACAAAACCCCGGTTTGAAAATAACAGGAACTCGGTTCCTCCCACAGGGAACCGGTTCCCCGACACAACAACAATTTACGCAACTTTTGTGACTTTATGCATCCTTTATCATTTCCAAACTTTTCAATACGAGTTGTGACATTATGAACACCAATTTACAATCATTTTACACCATTATAACATCAAACAACATAGTTTACTCATCCCTATTAGTTATTTGACACATTAATGATCCTAATTCCATACATCGACACAAAATAGGGTTTCATTCCATAAACCTATAATCAATTTCCTAACTTACCCAATTACCCGGTTGATTCCCAAAACCCATAAGGCATATTAACCGAAAGAAATCACCCCTTACCTCGCGATGATTCTCGATTTCTTCGGCGTCGGCTTTCCTCTCTTCTCTTCTCTTCTCCAATTCTACGTGAAATAGTTTTCTCCAAAAAGACTCCTCTTTTCCTTCTTTTCCTTTTTATATTCCTTTTAATATTCCTTTTAATATTCCAAATGAAATAAATAATTAATACTTAGTAAAAGTAGAGTGATTTACTCCTCACACCCACTGTTTACTCTACACACCTCTAACCTTCTTCCTTCAATTAATCCAATTAATTCCAAAAATATAAATACTTAAGACTTTAATTAAATAAATAATTAATTCCCCATTTATTTAATATTTGAATTAAATCGGGGTGTCACAACTCTCCCCCACTAAAAGAGTTTTCGTCCTCGAAAACATACCTTAGACAAAAAGTTCGGGATACGAGTCCTTCATCTCACTCTCCAGTTCCCAAGTGACATTTTCCTTCAGCTGGTCCTCCCCAAGCTACTCTTACCAGTGCTATCTCTTTACCATGCAGTTGCTTCACTTTCCGATCCTCAATTCTCGCAGGTACTACTTCAACAGTCAAATTTTTCCGCACCTGCACATCAATAACCTGAATCTCATGAGACGGATCCGCAATGTACCTCCTCAACCGAGATACATGGAAAACATCATGCAAATTCGCAAGCGACGGCGGTAAAGCAATCTGATAAGCAACTTTCCCAACTCTCTTGGTAATCTGAAACGGACCAATAAAACGCGGAGTCAACTTCTTGACTTCAAAGCTCGACCAATACCAGTCATCGGAGTAACTCGCATGAACACGTGGTCTCCTTCATTAAACTCAAGATCCTTCCTCCTCTTATCGTGATAACTTTTCTGACGACTCTGAGAAGCTCTCATCTTCTCCTGAATCACCTTGACCTTTTCTGAAGTTTGTTGGACAATCTCTGGTCCATTCACCCGCACTTTCTTCAGATTCGTACCAACACAACGGCGTCCAACACCTCCTACCATACAATGCTTCAAACGGAGCCATACCGATGCTCGAATGAAAACTATTGTTGTAGGTAAACTCTATCAACGACAAATAGTTATCCCAAGCTCCACCTTTCTCTAACACACAAGCCCTCAACAAATCTTCTAACGACTGAATCGTCCTCTCCGTCTGACCATCTGTATGCGGATGATATGCGGAACTCAATCGTAACTTAGTACCCAGAGCTTCCTGCAATCCTGTCCAAAACTTAGACGTAACCCTCGAGTCTCCATCCGATACAATGCTGGACGGAATACCATGCAAACTTACAATCTTCTCAACATACAGTTCTGTCAACCTCTCCATCGGACAATCCATTCTTATCAGAATGAAGTGAGCAGACTTTGTTAATCGGTCGACAATAACCCAAATAGAATCACAATTCTTCGTTGTCCGCGGCAAACCAGACACAAAATCCATAGAAATGCCATCCCATTTCCACTCCGGTACAAACAACGGTTCCATCAATCCCGAAGGCTTCTGATGTTCAATCTTTGATTTCTGACAAACCAAACACGCATACACAAACTCGACAATTTCCTTTTTCATTCCAGGCCACCAAAATAATTTCTTCAAATCATGACACATCTTAGTAGCACCGGGATGAATACTCAATCCACTACGATGTCCTTCTTCCAAGATACTTTTCCTAATATTGGCAACATCCGGAACGCATACCCTATCACCAAATCTCATAACTCCATTTTCGTCAACTTGGAATTCACCTCCTTGGCCTTGGTTAATCAATGTCAACTTATCCACCAAACCAACATTAGATTCCTGTCCCGTTCGAATCTCATCAAGAATACCACTAGTCAGCTTCAACATACCCAATTTCACACTATCAGAAGTAGTCTCACATACCAAACTCAAGTCTTTGAATTGTTCCACTAAATCCAATTCACGAACCATCAACACAGACATATGCAATGACTTCCTGCTCAATGCATCTACGACAACGTTTGCCTTATCAGGGTGGTAATTCAAACCGAAATCATAATCCTTGAGGAATTCTAACCACCTTCTCTACCTCATATTCAACTCGTTCTGATCAAAAAGATACTTCAAGCTCTTATGATCACTGAACACTTCAAACCGTGAACCATACAGATAATGCCTTCATAATTTCAAAACAAACACAACAACTGCCAACTCTAAATCATGAGTCGGATAATTCCCTTCATGAATCTTCAACTGTCTTGAAGCATAAGCCACAACCTACCTATCCTGCATCAACACACCACCTAAACCCATCAATGACGCATCATAATACACAACAAGGGACCCTTTCGGATTCGGCAAAATTAAAATCGGAGCACTAGTCAACCTCCTCTTCCACTCTTAGAATCCTTCCTCACAATCAGAATCCCAAAATAATACACTTGGTTTTACAAATCTATTTCTCTGAGCACCTTCCAATAGCTTCTTCAATTTTCTATATCTAAAGTTGACGTCTTGTACGGTGTCATAGAAATAAGTTTTGTACCCAGAACGACATTAACAACGACTCCGACTCTCCTCAACCATCACTACACGATAAATAAATGACTTACAGGTGCTGGAACCATTTTAAAACAAAGTTCATCACATTATCTTTCCAACACTTCAAACGAAACTCAAATCAGACATCCAAAACTCAAATTATGGATTTTACAAGTTTTCAAAAAATGTTGTCAGCTTCAGGAAATCAATTCCCTGTGATAGGTAATCGATTTCTCACCTTGTGAGAGTGAAAAATCCCAAAACATCATAGAATGCAAAATTTGAGATTCTAACTTCAACATACCGCAACACACATCATTCACCATGATTAATTGCGTCAAGTTACAATTCCAATAACCAATTCACATCATTGCATACTTTATATCAACCATTGACACTGACACAATTAATCTTTTCAAGAGCACAAAGAGGTAACTCACACTGACAACTTCACGATCAACCGGAAGTGTTGCAACATTCCAACCACACCAGCTTCATCTTCTAAGAGTCATCCTTCTTAATTACCAAATATTTTCTAGGCCAAGAATATGCATCGACTCTTCAAAATGATTCATAATCACTTAGTTTAACCTCAAACATTCAACCCAAGGATAGCCTCAAGCTAATCCAACATCTTGCTCAAATGATGAGTCGCTATTATTCCCAGGGAACATTAGAACTCGCACCTAACTAGGACACCATTATCCATACCACCGTCCTAAATGCAGTCTTCTGAATATCCTCCGCCTTAACACGAATTTGATGATATCCAGACCTCAGATCAATTTTACTAAATACACAAGCTCCAACTAACTGATCCATCAAATCATCAATCCTCGGCAATGGATACCGATTCTTGATCGTCACTTTATTCAATTGCCTGTAGTCAACACACAATCTCATCGTACCTTCCTTCTTCTTAGCTAACAACACTAGCGCACCCCACGGCGAAACACTAGGACGAATAAACTTCTTTTCTAGTAACTCTTCCAACTGTTTCTTCAACTCAGACAACTCAGATGCCGACATGCGATACGGCGCCATCGACACCGGTCTAGTTCCAGGAATTAAATCTATAGCAAACTCCACTTCTCTCTCAGGTGGTAGCTCACTAACATCTTCCGGAAACACCTCTGGAAATTCATTCGTAACCGGCAATTCATTACTCTCAGCCTTTCCTTTCGCTTCTGTCGAAGAATACAACATAAACACCACACCATCATTAACAACTACGTAACTCTGATCATCCATCTTTATTCATTGTCCTTATTAGAGTCTTCGTCTACTCATATGGTTCACAAGCTTTTACCATACTTCATTCATATTCATCACTTTATGCCCCATTAAGATAGTAAGACAATTGTATACCATCCAATACGATTCCGTCTACTATCAACAAGAGATTAAGGGTGATCAAGTCCTCAATTTGTCGATAGACATCCGATAATCACACTGGAGTATAAACCATCATTACCAACACTTCTGTTCCCGAATCGTGCCTCTTTGCACTTCCAACTATGACTCACGTCCAACGATTCCAACAACTCTAACCACTCTTGCTTTGTCTTCTCGGTACCTCGTACCAATGACTTACAATCGGAACATATCGGAAGCATCTCTTCTCCCCACTTAGTTTCACACTACTCCTGCAATAATCGACCGGAAAGGCAACAAGTACCGACAGTGTTGCACACACTTGTCGCGTACAAAGGAATAATGACATTAAGACACTGGTCACAACGACCGACTATGCTCTGATACCACTATTGTAACACCCCCTTCTAATTACCCGCGTTTTATAAATAATAATCAGAGTATTTAATCATAATCCAAGAGGCGTCACAATTTAAATAATTTAAATCAATCAATACAGTTGTCATGCTTTCACTGAAGAAGATTTATTAAGTAAATAAGGCAAAAGTTATGTTTAACAGCGGAAATGAAACATAACCAAAATTTCCGAATACAACATTCATAGTATTCCAGGATAATAAACCAAAACATGATTCAAAACATTAAGGAATTCCATTAAAGGATTTCAAAACAACCGTTTCCCCAGTGTTACATCTACCAGAGCACGACACTGACACGCGGATTAACTAAGTGACTCAACTCTAGAGCTATCCTCACCAATCCAAGCAGCTAATCACTTCGGATCTGAAATTGTTAAAGTAAGGGTGAGATTTCAATTCAATATAACATGCATTATACGTTTTTTAAAATGCAACGGAATAATCGGATACGTTAATCCATTAACCAAACACAAATCATAATCAATTCACAAGGCAGTTCACACAATGAACATGTATACAACAAACAATGGAAATTGCAACACTGGAATCCATCCTAGCATGTTACAATCCCATATGCAATGCAGACTCCATACATGTGGTACCAAAACGTGAACCGAGTTCACCCACTACTCCGTTTACATGTGGAAAGACAGTGTAAATCCATGATTCTCCCAGAACACTGAGTCAAGAATCCAATCCATGATTCGCCCATAACCACCGGGTCAAGAATCTAGCCTCACTACCTCTGAACCAGGTAAGTCTATTGGCTCTGCCAGTTCACTTCCGCACAATGGGAATGAACCAATTTAACAAATGCTCATGCATGCATCATAAAAGCATGCAACATCAATTCAACGGAATATGATAACAACATAATTCCACATAAATGCCAATACCAACCTATCACATGATAACAACATAATCATGAATTAAATTATCACAAAGCATAAACATGCCAAACGCTTACTCTTCAATCAGTAAGACTATCACCAGTATATAATAACAATAACACATGATACCAATACAATCATGAATAAACCACAAGGAAAAGAAAACATCACATGAACGTCAATCTCCATTCAACTTGTCAAACAATCTAAACCAATTCACAGATTATGATCTCAACATAATTCACTTATTTCCAATCACCAGTGTATCGCATTCAATCATAATGAATAATCAACACAACATTGTAAGCATTAGTACTCATCCGATAACTCAGGCCATTCATATTAATTTCACATTATCCTTAATTAATCCATACTTTTCAAAATCGAAAGCTTGACTCTTTTAAAAATAATTTTGGAGAAAATAATATTTTTCCTTCCTAAAAGATAGTGATTTAGATTTAAGAAATAACGCCGAAAACAGCACTCGAATCAGAGTTACGGTTTGGAAAATATGAATTTTTGAAGTTTAAGTATTTTTGAAAAATTGTACATGGAACCCGGTTCCTACCTATACAGGAACCGGTTCCTGTGAAGTTTAAAAATGAGCTCCCTGGTTTTTGTATGGGAACCCGGTTCCGACATAGACAGGAACCGGTTCCTGAGTACAAAAACCCCCAGTTTTGAAAAATAACACAGGGAACTCGGTTCCTCCCCACAGGGAACCGGTTCCCAGGACCTGCAACAACAATTTCTGCAACTTTTGACAGCTTTATGCATCCTTTATCATTTCCAAACTTTCCAATACGAGTTGTGACATTATGAACACCAATTTACAATCATTTTACACCATTATAACATCAAACAACATAGTTTACTCATCCCTATTAGTTATTTGACACATTAATGATCCTAATTCCATACATCGACACAAAATAGGGTTTCATTCCATAAACCTATAATCAATTTCCTAACTTACCCAATTACCCGGTTGATTCCCAAAACCCATAAGGCATATTAACCGAAAGAAATCACCCCTTACCTCGCGATGATTCTCGATTTCTTCGGCGTCGGCTTTCCTCTCTTCTCTTCTCTTCTCCAATTCTACGTGAAATAGTTTTCTCCAAAAAGACTCCTCTTTTCCTTCTTTTCCTTTTTATATTCCTTTTAATATTCCTTTTAATATTCCAAATGAAATAAATAATTAATACTTAGTAAAAGTAGAGTGATTTACTCCTCACACCCACTGTTTACTCTACACACCTCTAACCTTCTTCCTTCAATTAATCCAATTAATTCCAAAAATATAAATACTTAAGACTTTAATTAAATAAATAATTAATTCCCCATTTATTTAATATTCGAATTAAATCGGGGTGTCACACTTCCAACTTGTACTTGAACTTTGTTGGAATTCCTTCAGGCGAAATAATACATATTCCAACACCACTTCCATTTTTGTGTGTTGATCCATCGAAATATAATTTCCATGGTTGGATCTCAACATAGTCTAATGCGAAATTCTCATTCACGGAGTGGTCAACAATGAAATCTGAAACAACCTGTCCTTTCATAGCCTGTAAAGGCTTGAAGGCCAAATTATATTCAGTGAGCGCCAAAGCCCATTTACCAATCCTGCTGTGCATGATTGGTTTTGACAACATATGTTTAATGACATCAAAGTGAGACGAAACATAAACATCAACGGGTTTAATATAATACTTGAGTTTTGTACAAGAGAAATATAGGCAAAAACATAGTTTTTCTATACTATTGTACCTAGTCTCTGCTTTATTTAAGACCCTACTAATATAATAGATGGCTCTTTCGACGCCATCTTCGTTTTCCTGGGCCAACATACTACCTATAGTTACATTAGAGGCAGAGATATACAATCGCATTGGCCTATCTTTAGAAGGGGGTGCTAGGATCGGAGGGTGCATCAGGTAAGTCTTGATCTTTTCAAATGCCTCTTGATGTTGTTCCATCCATTCCGAAATTCTCTTGATTTATACGCAGCAATGGAGAGAAAGCTTGGGTTCGCCCACTCAAGTTAGATATAAATCTCCTCAAAAAGTTGATTTTACCCAAGAGTGATTGCAACTCTTTCTTTGTAGAAGGAGGCTTTGTCTCCATAATGGCCTTTGTTTTATTCAAGTTGATTTCGATTCCCTTCTTGTGGAACACGAAGCCAAGGAAATCCCCAGCCTGCACAACAAAAAAAGCACACTTAAGAGGATTCATTTTCAAGCCATGTTTCCTCATTCTCTCGAATGATTGGCTCAAGTGATTTAAATGACCCTAATCAGAAACAGATTTGACCACTATGTCATCTATATAAATCTGCATAAATGATTCGATGAAATCATGAAAAATAGTGTTCATCGCTCTTTGGTATGTTTCCCCAGCATTCTTTAAACCAAAGGACATTACTACCCATTCATAGGTGCTAAAGCGCATGGGCATCGAAATGCTGTTTTGGGAACATCATCCTCAACAATGAAAATCTGATTGTATCCAGAATAACCATCTAGCATACTCAGGTATTCATAGCCCGCAGCAGAATCAATTAGCATCTCCGCTATAGGCATAAAGTATTCATCTTTTGGGGTGGCAGTATTTAGATCCCTAAAGTCTATGCAAATGCGTAAAGAACCATTTTTCTTAATAACAGGTACAATATTAGCAAGCCATTCAACAAACCTTGTGGTCCTAATAAACTTGCAGCGGAGCAATCTTTCTATCTCTGCCTTTATTTTCGAAAGGATGGATGGTGCGAATCTTCTAGGCGTCTGCTTGATGGGATTTTTGCCATCCTTGATCGGAAGCCTATGTTCCACCAGTTCTCTTTTCAAACCAGGCATTTCGTCGTAGTCCCAGGCGAAACAATCTTTATTTGCTTTAAGCATTTCGATCACCTTGTGTTTCAAACTGGGACTGAGTTTCGCACTAATGTACGTTACTCTCTTTTCTTTTCGACTCCATCCCCAATATTAACTTCCTCCAAAGGGTCTTGAGCCAACATTTTAGCACTCGTTGATTCTGGATCCTTTTCGAATCCTAATGGCTCTTGATCATAAATAGCGTCTAGCTGTTGATCCATTGGTGTGGAAGTTTGTCCATCATTGGGTGGGTTTGAATAATTGCCCTCAGGACTTGCTATTTCTGCTTTATTTTTTGCTTTTGTATTTATGGCTTGTGCAGCCATGTTTTGTATTTCGGCTTCGAGAGCCGTCTTTTTCTTATTCTCAGCCAGATTGGCCGAAATCTTCTAATAGTAATTGGATTCAGTCATAATAACCTTCGTTCCCCCAGTCAGTTGGCCGAATCGTCGAAGTCTCACCCTCTTCCTCAACTTCCTGTCCATCCCACATCAGTTCTCTATCCCATTGAAAACCATTGGGACGAAGTGTTAGAGAATAGTAGGCATTTTCATTTGGTTCGAAGTATTCCTCAGGTGGGTTGCATGGCCCTATGTTGGCCATGTTGCGGTCGAAGTTTCTCTTGTCAACATGATTAATCTCTGGCATATAATAACTCTGATCAGCTTCTATATTTTCAACTGTTCCATCATCTCTCCATAATACCAATCTTTGATGCATTGAACAAGCCACGGCCCCAATTCCGTGGATCCATTCTCTGCCAAGTAGCAAATTGTAATTGGCCTTTGCAGCTATGACCATGAACATGGTTGGTCTGGTAAGGGAACCAACTGTTAGATTCACCTGTATCACCCCTAATGTCTTACCAACTTTACCTTCATAATTGGAGAGCACCATGTTATGAGGTCGAACGTCTGAATCTTGCATCCCTATCCTTTTCAGCATGAATCTGGGCATTAAATTGACAGCAGCTCCTCCGTCAACTAGTACTTTGTTCACCCCGTGTTGCTCTACTTTAGCCCTAATGAACAAGGGTTTCGGGCGATTCTTCATTCCTTCGTCTGGTCTTTCGAAGAAGGCATTCTGCTCTTCAACTGCTCCGTTATTCATTACGTAGTAACACACTGGCCTATGTTTAGCCATCTCCTCTTCGTCAGTTTCTTCTCCACACACACCTCGTATATGTTGAATTCACAAGGTAATCTGACACAACATTACGATTAACATTAAAGAAAGACTCCCCGACTAAATCGGTCATTAAATCTTCTTCGTTTGCAATCTCCTTTTGTGCTTTATTTTCTTCAATTTCCTTCTTTGGTGAGAATAACTTCGGACACGGGGTTTGCCCGTGTTGAGTCAACGACTTTGGGTGTTAGTGCTAGATTCTCCAATCTCCATAGGCTTGACTCCTTTTCGCCTTCTTATTTCGTTGGTGTCTGCGCCATTGAGGAGCGACATTGGGTTTTCCTTGTAATTTTCGATCGATTTCTCTCTTCTATTCGAATTAAATGTCTCGATGCGCCATTGCATCCTTCCACCTTGATCGTAGCCGCCATTTACTCTTTCCCTGTCGACTTTCACTTGCACCACTATCGGTAGGAATCTCTACAGGTAATTTGAAAGACACTCTCTTCGCTCCCTTAGGATAGGGACTATCTGGCCTTCTCTGCATGGTTCTGCCAGCCTTAGTGTGATTTGAAGGCATTCCACCTTGGCGCCCCCAACCTGAAGCGAATGGGACTCTTTCGAACGCTTCAGACATTTCCTTATCATAAACTATTGCGCATCTGGGACAAATCAGACATTCTGTACCAATCTTGTGGCAACGAACTATGAACTCCAACAGACTCTCATCAGCCCTTAGGTAGACTCTGTACAATTGATTGTCTTGCCTCCAATTGACCCATGTTCGCTCCCGCTGGGCCCTCTCGAATTCAACAACAATTCTGGGATTACAAATGATGCTGCACCTTGGGCATAGCAACTTGTCCTGATTCTTCTTGTGACAATGAAACAGGTATTCGCGCAGGCTCGCATCTTTCTTCGGCAAGCTTTCTCTTCTTTGTTCTCTTTCTTTCTCCAAGCATCGCTCCATTTCTTCCATCTCAGCGTGGGGCTGCTCGAAATCCACCATGTTCACTCCCAGCATTTGGTCATCGGATTCGACCCGAATTTCACCACAGACCTTGAGCCTCATCAAATTCTTGTCAACAACACCTTGGCCTTGATGCTGTGTGCCTCCTTAGTAACTTTGCTTTGAGCACTTTTGGAAGGCCATCGGTAACCTCCCTCTTGCTCTTAACCAGAACGGAACCCCCATCTTCTTCGAACTCCACCTTCGTTTGAGCCTTGTTCTCAGCAACTTCGACCATGTTGATATCCAAAGGCTCAACATAATTGGTTTCCGCCATCAACAACGGATCCGTATCCACTTTCATGGGGTTTTTCCCTTTGTCTGAAAACTTTAGCCTGCCATCCTTGATTGCATTACATCAAATCCAAGAAAACAACATGAGGTTTTGTGGCCTAAAAAGTTGTGATATTTACAGAAACCCCTCTTCTTCCTTTGTTCCAAAGGAGGAATCTTAAGGTTGGGAGGAACTATTAATTGGCCATCCTTAACAAGCAGGTCAAAGATTTCATCACATTTAGTTATATCGAAAGTATATATTTTCTTTGGGAATTTCTCATTCTTCTCATTTTCGACAGTGTCTTTTCCATTGGAAGGAAGCAGAACTTTGCAAGCGTAAGGGGGTGCTTCTTTTAATTCTGCAAGATCTATTTCGAACTGGTCGAAATCATATGAATCTTGAAAATCATCTATATTTTCCCCTTCTGCTTCTATATAAGCTATTTGTTCCTTCTTATGATTTTTACTAGCCCTAGCCTTTTCAGCTTTTAACCTTTCGACTTGTCGAACTCTATCTGCTAATTGGGCCATGTCCCTGAGGTACTGTGTATCCAGTTTCTTTCGAATTGAATAATCCAGGCCTCCAGCAGCCATTTCGACCAACTCGTGTTCGGGCACTACTGTGAAACATCTAGATTTTAACAATCGGAACCTATTCAAATAGTCATCTATGGGCTCTATGAATTTTCTTTTAATGCTTGCTAATTCCTTCAGACTAATTTTAGATTGACCCATGTAGAATTGCTCATGAAAGAGTCTTTCCAAATAGGGCCACGTATCCACAGATCCAGGGGGTAAGGTAGTGAACCAAGTAAAAACGTTCTTTGTTAGAGAACTTGGAAAATATTTTATCCTAAGATTTTCATTATTGGATATATCTCCTGCTTCGGTTAAATATCTTGCTATGTGTTCTACTGTTGATTCACTCGTATCGACAAATTTGGAATTTAGGGACTTTAAAGCCCCTGGGTAACTCTGTTTGCAAGACGTAACCTACAATAGGAGAAGTGTAATTTGGCCTTCTGAATCCTGAATTTAAACCGTTTTGGGCCATTATTCTCTCTATCATAGTGGTTAGATTATTTTCTGCCATTAAATTGTCATTTCTAACCCTGTGGACAACTTCGTCTGCATTTTGGTCTCTGTTAACAAGCACTATTGGTCTAAGCTGTTCGATCTGATCTTCCTGAATGTCCTGTTTCCTTAATCTTTCCCCTCCATTTCTCTCTTCGACCACTCGTATAGGGGTTGAATCTGTTCGATTGTAGGTTCTTCATTTCGAATCACCACTGGATTTTGCCTACGTCTCATAGACGCATCAGGGGCACCAAAGAAATCTGCTATCCTAGACATCTGGACTGCATTTTCTTGGTTTGTTCTATTTATGTTCTGGATTAAAGGACCAAAGATAACATTCATTTCACGGGCTAAGACTCCTACCATATCATGGTTACTATCATCCATTTGTTGCCTAAGCGCTGCTTGATTGTTAGTTGTAAGGGTAGGCAACTGGGTGTAATTTCCTAAGTTTTGGGAGTTTGTGCCCAAATGGTTCATTCCTGAACCAGACCCTTGGACTGGGGACGAAGTGGATGCATTGTGCAATCCTGCCATGAACGAAGTTGGCATCCCATATGGAGGATTTCTGGGCCTGAAGGGTTCGAAACCTGGAGGCCTAGTAGGAGTTGAATACAATTGACTCCCCGAGTGTGGAATAGTTTGCCCTGATGGTACTTCTAATGTACTAACTGGGATGGTATTCGAACTACCCACAGGGATGGCACTGGAGGCATCAATCGAACTTGAAAGGATTGTTGAAGCCCCTTGTGGGGGATTTTGTCCCCTGTCTTGGTTGGTTGTATTAGTCATCGTTTTGGTACGTTGTCTTCTGGGTATATATAGATTATTGTCTTTTATTTTACCACTTCGAAGGTTCATATACCAACATGTGTTTAGAATCTACAATTTTCACACGTTTTTAATAAACAATTTCTAATATGACACCGTCCCACCGGGTGTGCCAATTTGTTTACGGTGATTTCTCGTAAACAACCGCTAGTCTTCCAATTTTTACTAATTACTATTGGTTACTTACAGGATCGACTAGATTGATCCTAGGACACATGTGTCATAATAGATTCTTATGTTCAAACCCATGATATCGAGTAATTCTTTAAAGGGCTTTCTAGAATTGATTATAGAAATATACTGGTTGTGCAAATAAAGACTTTGAATTCAAACTTGACTATTAATAATTGAATATAAAGACTCTTTTCAAAAGGTAAAAGTTTCTGGGAAGTAAAGTAAAAGTTTAAAGGCAAATAAGTTTCTGGAGAAATAAGTGTTTAAAGGCAAATAAAATAAAGACAATGAAAGGGAATTGAAAAGGCTTTAAAAGCAAATGTGTAATAAACTGGAAATAAATGTAAACGAACTTGTATTTAAATTATAAAAGACCATGATGTTCATAACGTACATGATATCTCCTTGACTCGTTTCCCTTCAGTTACGGTAGTTTGAGTGTTTGAGAATTTTAAGTACATAAAACGAACACCCCAAAAATCTAATAGAAAACACCTATTTATAGTGCTCTGACCCTAACGGTCCTACTGTAACATTGCGCCACGTCTAAGACATGCAAACCTCCTCCGTTCGCTAATCTCCACGCGTCCTTCAAAATGGCGCTCTTATTCAAAATTCAAATCTTCAGTTCTTATTTGAAATTCGAATTCTCAAATCATTTGAATTTCGGTTTAATCCTTTATTTGGACTGTTCCAATGCTGACGCACTTACCAAAGGATTTTCCTCATATTTTAAACACTAAGGATTTCTAATCGAAATGTCACCTATCATTGGCAATCGAAGACCTCCTTTTTTTTCCAGAAAAAGATCTTATATTTACCCACCAATAATTAATATTGACTTCTTTTCCAGGTGGATGTGAAATATTTTATTCACTTATGCCAATTTGTTTACCTATTCGAAATTGCCAGCTAACAGATGGTCACTAATTTGTACCTCGAAGCGTGTAGGCAAGAGGATTATTTTACTCACTCATAAGCTATGAAGAAATGAGTGTAGTTGTGTCCTTGGAAGAAGTTGTGAAGCAATTCCAAGTTTGTTTGTGTCACAAGTGTGACTGTTTCTATTTTGTGTTTGGAGTGTGTTATCTTTAAACTGTTTTGAATTGTGTTTGGAGTGAGGTATCTCCAAGCTGATTGTGTTAGAAGCCAAGTCGTTGATGTAGTTGTTGGGATGTAATTTCTAGACATTACTGAGGTGATTGGAAGTGAGAAGAGGTTCTCATATCTAAGTGAGGTATGTTAGATAGAAGGGAAACTGGGTAGTCTGATTAAGTGAGAAGTTTAAATAGGGAAGGTTTCCCTCCGAATTAATACTGCTAATAGTGGACTTCATTCTTGGCTTGGTATGTCCCTAGATGTAGGTTGGTTAGAACCGAACTGGGTGAACACTTCTGTTTGTTCTTTTGTTTCCTGCATTGTTAATTGTATGTCCTACCTTGTCTGTTTTATAATGTCAGATCAGATGTCATGACATCCTGAGTCTGCATGTAACCAGAATTTCAGTAACTGATTACCACTATGGGGTAACTAGTTACAACTTGAAAAATATTATTTTTGGCCGTTTTGACAGGATGTATCCGGATACCGAAATTACGGTAATAGAGTATACATTAAATAGGCTGAAAAATTATAATTTTCAAAAATTAATAACTTTCAAACTAATGAGTCAGTTTTGGGTACCGTTCGAAGCGTTAGAAATCTAACACGATATTCTTTTCAATTAAAATTGTCTTGTTGGAAGTAGTTGATTTAATCATTGTGTGGTTGTGTAAAATGACATGTATTTGTGTGTCGTGTTGCTTGTGATGTGTATTAATGATACATTGCCATGTGGTGTGCTATGTTCATCTAAATGTCGAGTTTGTGTATCGTTTATATGATGATGAGTGGTTGTAATTGTGTGAGAATAGAGAATGTTGGATCTGAGGAAAATGTTTTTTTGTATTTTGAAAATAGCAGGAAAAATGCTTCTAGTGTTGTGGTAATCGGTTAATAGTTTTGGGGTAATCGGTTATGTGATCAAAAGTTTGAGAATTTAGGCCTCTATTTCATGAGGTAACATGTTACCCGTTTTGAGGTAACTGGTTATCCCTATGTACTTTTGGACGTATTGGCTACTGGAATGCACGATAATCAGTTACTAGATTATGGGTAACCAGTTACCATTGTGTTGATAAAATTCTTTGAAAAACTATGGAAATTCATAATTCGAGTTGTAAGTGTTCGATTGATGTGTGGTTTGAATTGTTGGAAAATTGGTTTAACATACTTTATCCAAAAATTATTTTCACCACCATAATTCTAACTATTCGACGTGTGGACATGGGTTTATTGAGTTTCGAGTTGCATTGTTATGTGCAACATTGCAAATGCATTGTGATACCTTATGTTGTGTTGTTGTAATATTGTGATGTTGTGTTAATGTTATTGAATATAACATGGTGAGGTGATAACATGCTTGGTGAGTTGTGATAGTATGATGTTGTGTTGTTGTAATGTTGTGTTATTGTTATTGAATATAACATGATGAGTTGATAACATGTTTGGTGAATTGTGATCCTATTGTGTTGCATTGTTGGATGTATGCAAATATGTTGTTATTGCTTGCTATATCATTGTATTTTTATTGCTGCATGTTTTGGTAGAAAAGTGTTGCATGGTGGCCAGTTGTGGAGAAGTGGACCGACCACGGTGAAGGTCGATGTGCATATTGTTGTTGTTTCATGAGTTTGTACATATGTCATGATACATTAATGTACATGTTTGAGAATATCATGTGCTCGGTGGGGTGTGAGCGATATGTCCAGATGCTATTCGGGAATCATATGATCGTATGTCCAGTGAGGTGTGAGCGATGATGATTGATCGTGTACCCAATGGGGTGTGAGGGACGAGGAATGGGTGATCGTGTTTCCAATGGAGTGTTAGCGACGTAATCAAATTACGATGGGAATGAATTGGTGGATTCTTATGAACCAATGATACATGTAACACCCTAGATTTTTAGAATTAATTATTTCATCGATTTTTGTGAATTAGTGGTGATTTTCCATGTGATGATTGTGGTATGTTGTGTGATAATGGTTGATTAAGGTGATAATTATAATTATTTATATTTAAATAATTTATTTATAATTATCTAGAATTATTTACTATTTATTAATTAGAATAAATAGGATAATATAATGGAAAAGAAGAATAAGGGGAAAGTGGTAACATGTGGTGAAAAGTGAGGGTATGAGGGGAATAACATAAAAATGGTCCTAGGAGTAAAAAGAGAAAATAAGAAAGAGAAGTTTATTTGGTTAGGTCGAAGTTGGAGAGAACACGAAGGAAAAGCTAGGGCTTAGATGGATTGTCGGTAGAACGTGAAGAAGAAAGAATAGAAGTTGCTAAGCATCAAGGTAAGGGGTTTAATCATTGTTTTTATGATTGATAGAGTGTTTAAATGATGTGGGTTTTTGTGTGTTGTATGTTGATGGATGCAAAATGTGATGAAATTGTATGATTATGATTATGTTAGATAAAATTGACAATTGTGAATAATGTGTTTATGCCAATGTTTGTGAATGTGATTTAATTGTGTAAATTCACATGTATAATTTTTTTGGGTGAATTATAATGTTGCTAATGAAGTATGTGATTAGGAATTGAAACTTAGAATATGATTTATGTATTGTGTGTGAGTTAGAGATTTTTGGGTGTAGAGACAAAATGATTTTTGTACCTTGAAACAACAGAAAATTACTCATGCTGAAGTGGAAATCGATTACTCTCTCTTGGGAAATCGATTTCCAGCTCGAAAATTAGGAAAACTGGATTCTGGAGTGTAGAAAAATGATTTCTTGAAAAGGGGTAATCGATTTCCATCAGCTATAGAAACAATTTCGTAAAATTTCAAAAATTCATAACTTCAAATTCGGGTGTCCGATTGACGTGCCGTTTGAACATGTGGAAAATTAATACAGTTTACTTTATTGTAAAAATAGTTTCAAGTTTCGGGAATTAAAATTAATTGTGTGTGCTGAGGTTTTATGGTGTTAGTGTATAATGAAGTATGATGTCGGTGTTTACTGAAAAACTTCGAAAATTTCTATCTTAAGATGTGAGTGTTTGATTGACGCACCGTTCAAATCGTTGGAAAAATGGTTTAGTATTATTTAACTATTTTCCTGTACCAGAATTCCAACTATTTTACATGTTGACATGTGTTTGGTGTGTGTCGAGTTATGATTGTTTCGTGGAACTTGTGTAGAGGCATTATACTTATTGCTATACCATGATATTCTGTTTTAGATGCTGGATAAAATGTTAATTATGTCGTTCTATTGTGATGACCTTTTAATGATGTTGTGATGTAATATGTGTTAGTTATAATGATGTTTTAGTGGTATGCATGTTGTAAGACTTCAAATATTCATAACTTGAGTTTCAGAACTCAGTTTGATGCGTTGTTCAAAGCGTTGGGAAGCCGACATGTTGAACTATATGAAGACAAAATAAAATGAGTTTTTTATGTGTTATTTAAGTGCCTAAGTATTTATGACTTTGAGTCATTATATGTTGATATGTTAATGGTGTTATGTTTTAATGATGAATTTGATGTTGCTATGAAGTTGTTGTGACGTGAATGATGTCATTAGCGATGATGTTTAATGACATGCATGATAACTATATGTATACATGCTATGTGATGATAATTATGTGATGTTTTTGAAGATGTGATAGATTAGTTGTGGTCGAATATATAATTATGTGAAGTTGTTGATGATGCAATTGACTAGCTGTGGTTGAATTTATGTTTAGGTGAATGATGATGCACTTGACTAGCCGTGGTTGAATTTTTATTGTGCATCATGCATTCATAGCATTTTTGGACGGTGCTCCTCTATTTTGGAAGGTGTTATTCTTATGAGAAGCCTCCCCAATTTCGTTGTGCGAATTTAGTGCCTTTATGATGTACTCCAATTCCAAGAGGGAATCGATCCAATGGTGGGGATCTTTGGAGGGTGATGACCAAGTGTCATCAATGATTTGGTACCACATGCATTTGTGCTCGCATTAACATTCTATGTGACATTGTATGATTTCCATTGATGAGTTGTGATACGACAATAATTGTGAAGTATGTGACTATGTGATGTTTTGATGTTGAAAGATGTACAAATGATGTTATGATGTATTATGTTAACATGAAGTATTGATGGGTTGTGATATGATGAAAATTGTGAACTATATGACTATATGATGTTTGATGGTGAAAAATGTACATGTGATTTTATGTTGTAATTATGAGCATGAAGTATTGATGATTGTATAAGTTGTTATATGATGATGTTATTGAACGATTGATCTTTTTCTTGTATCTTTTATAAAAATTGTGATTACTCACCCTTTCTGTTTGAATGTTGCCTCCACGTGGGTAACATACTAATTCTAAGGAGTAGCTTGTAAAAGCATTGAAGATATCTTTGGAGTTATTTATTTAGTTTTCTGTTGAATAAAAGGTGTCTTGTTGTGATATGTAACATCAGGTTGGAAACACTTGAGTTAATGTTATGTTCCTTTTAATTGACATACTTTATGAGTTATTTTGATTGTCTAAGTGGTTTTAAATTACAAATTGTGAAAGGTTATGATGATGATATTTTGAAGAATATAATAAAGTTAATTTAGGACTAAGATTCCGCTGCAAAGTTTTTCTGTATGTGTTGATATTCCAAAAGTGGAATGATTATGAATGTTGAAAATCCGTGTTACGGAGCATGAATTGTTGTTATGATGTTCTATGAAGTGTGCAATCATTGAGTGGTTATTTTATCTTAATTCATTTCATAAATTAAACGAATATTAAGTGTGGGCTTAGGGGTGTTACAATATCACATGCATTTGAGTTAGTATTGTGCATTAATATATTATTTGACATTGCATAATTTAATTGATGAAGTGGTCATGTGATGATAATTGTGAATCATATGATTATATATATATGATTATATATATATATGTTATATGTGTTAGCATGGGATTATCCGTAGACTCTATACGTGTTAATATGTAATTCTGATTTTTCACTCCTTCTGTTTGAATGTTGCCTCCACGTGAGTAATGTACAAGTGATATGTAATGAAGGTTTTAATGTGAGTAGAAGAGAGTGTTCTTCATTATGCTTTTATCGAGTCGGTATCTGCTCTGATATGTAACACTGGGAATCGAACATTAAGTGTTATTTTGTACTTGTTAGAGATTTTATAATATCTCGTATGTTGAAAGTTTTATGACTACTTTATTACACATGTTATGTCAAACAAGTCTTAGAATGCTTTATCAATGCTTTTCTGCTCCAATAAAATAGAGTTAAACACGTTGAAGTTTTTATAGTTATTATTAATAATTTCAATGAGTTGTACGTGTTACATGTTATTATCTTATCAACAGGTTTGTGTTGATAAAAGTAGCATCCTAATCGTATAAAGTTTTTAAATTACTTGGATTTTTAGTTATAAATATGCGAGGTTGAATTAGGATGTTACAAAACCCAATGTGTTGTTAGCGTATGAAAAATCCACTTCATTTAAACAAGCACTTACTCAAGATCATTGGTTTGAATCCATGAAAATTGAGTATGATTTCTTGTTGAAAATGATACATGGACTTTCACTACTCTACTATTTCATAGACAAATTATTGGGTGCAAATGGGTAGTTAAAGTTAAAGAGAATCCTGATGGTACAATCAATAGATATAAAGCAAGATTTGTGGCCAAAGGCTTTCATCAACATCATGGTTTTGATTTCCATGAGACCTTGTCACCAATCATCAAGCCTACCACCATTCAAGTCATTTTGACTCTATCCATCACACTCAAATGGGAAATTCAATAGATAGACATTAATAATGCATTTCTTAATGGTGATTTGCAAGAAGAGGTATTCATGGATCAGATCATAGGATTTTAGACCTATGATTCTACACTAGTGTGCAAACTCAAGGAGGCAATCTATGGCCTCAAGCAGGCTCAACGCGCATGGTACGAAAAATTGCACCATGCTCTACTTCAATTTAGCTTTGTGTCTAATTGATGTGATCTTTCTCTCTTTGTCTATAATCATCACGAGGTCACATTATATGTCCTAGTTTATATGGATGGCATTCTTGGCACTAGATCTTCTCCCAAACTCATTTATGCACTCATTGATAAACTGCATGATAAGTTTTGCATAAAGAAGTTGGGGATTCCACTATATTTTCTGGGCATTGAGGTTCATCATCAGGCACATGGTTCTCTCTTACTCACTCAAACCAAATACATCAAATATTTTCTTTCCAAAGTAAACATGGTTGAGGAAAAAGACGTTGCTACCCCCATGTCCAGTCAATGCAAACTCAGCAAGCATGGCACAAATACGCCATCAGATCCTCTATCAGGGCCTTGTAATATGTCACTCTCACTTGACCAGATATTGCCTTCTAAGTCAATATATCATGTCAATTCATGGCATCTCCATTAGAATCACACTGGTCTGTTGTCAAATGAATTTTAAGTTACTTGAGTGTCTCAACTTCAAATTGTCTTCATCTTGCTCAAGTCATGGATCTCAACTTCTCATCTCTACGTGCCTACGGTGACTCAGAATGGGCTAGTGATCCTGATGACAGACAATCCACACTAGGATCATGTGTCTTCTTGAGACTAAACCTCGTTACATGGAGTTTCAAAAAGCAGGTATTGGTGGCACGATTAAGCACTGAAGCTGAATTTTGTGCTTTGCCTCACACCACCACTAAACTCCTATGGCTTCAATCCCTCATACCTGAGCTCATAATCAAACATGTAATTCCCACTCTTCTCTGTGATAACATTAGTGGAGTCATGATTGCTCACAATCCAGTGATCCACGCTCGAACCAAATACATTGAGCCGAACATACATTTTGTGCGAGAGAAGGTGGTTGCAAATCTACTCCAAATTCATCATGTTCCAACACACATGCATCTAGCTGATGCTCTCACTAAATCACCTCCTACTGCCATGTTTTCATCTTTTCGTGACAAATTCAAAGTGTATTCTTTTGATCTCCCATGAATTTGAGGGGGTGTATTAGAGGAAGGTCATGAAACTTCACACGAGAAGCTTGCATGACCATGATAAGGTTAAGTGTAGAGTAGCATTACCATAAGTAGTTAGAATAACTAACTCTCAAAGTTAGTTACAACCATAATGCATGTATATAAAGAGATCACAATCTTTCTTAGATAAAATAATGAAGCATGCAAGCAAAGCTTGCTTAAAACCATTCTCTCTTCATTCTAACATATTGAAACTGCTTGGTTTGATCCACTACCAAACCTTATTTTACATTAAGAAATAACTCATCCTTATGCAGCCGGGTTTTTGAATACAAAATGTGATTATGATTATTAATATTTATTTCGAAATGAAAAACCATTAATTAGTAATCAGCAAACTTTCTCTCTTTTAGACTTTCTACGATCTCTCTAAGGCTCACTTCTAGGGGAATAAATTCAACTCCCAACTTCTTTGCCTTTTCTTTTGAAACTTGAAATGTTTGCATCAAAGGCTTGTCATCTGCACACCTGATAACAAAATCTATTATATAAATATATAAAAATCAAAGTTCCCGAAAAAACCAAGTTTAACCCCTCTTATCCAAGTTTAAATTATTCTAATTTCATGGCTAAAACAGATTTATTGCACTAATGATGCATTTACTTGCATTTGACAATTAATACGGCTGACGTTAAAAGAAGAAAAAAACATTAGTTTAATAAATATATCATGGTAAATAATTGAATAAGAAAACTTACTTGTTTGGAATTTGCAAAGTTGGATACATATCACGTAAAATCTTAATAAGTTCAGAGAAATGTATCACTTTTTCAACCAAACAATATCTTCCATTAGCCGAAGCATCCTCATATGCCAGAATATGTGCGTTTGCAACATCCTTCACATTGATCCATCCAAAAGCAGCATTCATAAATGTTCCTGAACCTGTTCATCAAGCAATTGATCAATTAACCATAATAGCCATGTTTGCGTGCATTCGTGGTAACATAAACGCAGATACAATATGTAAAAAGCTTCACCAGCTACCATTTATTAAGTTAAGAATTAAAGTGGAACTATCGTTAAGCTCTGGTTGCAAGAGAGGCCCTATCGCCACAGCAGGATTCATAACAACATAGTCAATATTGTTTTCTGTTAGAAATTTGTTTGCAGCTTCCTCTGCTGAAGTCTTTGCAAATTGATACCACATCTGAGAATACAATAAATAAACACTCATCTTAGCATTATCATAAGTTCATAACAACTACAATTACATCAACATATATAGTTAGTACCTTATTTTCCAATAAGAATTCTGGATTTGAAAACCACGTCTCATCAACTACAACTTCTGGTGTTCGAGGCTTTCCGTTGTATAAAGCTGTAGCAATAGAAGAAGTCAAAACAACTCGTTTAACTGATGCCGATTTTGCACATGACTTCAAAACATTAAGAGTTCCCTTCACAGCAGGATCAATTAATTGTGTCTGAAAAAATGAAAACAGTAACATTAGAAAATCAGTGAGCAAAGAAAACTGATATGATATAATGGTTAATCAAGGTGATGTGTTACCTGAGGGTCATCAACAACGAATTGAACCGGCGAAGCAGTATGAAAGACACCATGACAACCTTGAATAGCAGAATCAAAGGAACCTTCTTCTAGTAGATCAGCCTTAAAGAGTTGTAACCTTTCCTTTGCACCATCAAGTTTAAGCAAGTGATCAACCTTATTTGAGTTACCTATATTACGAACAGTGGCTCTAACAGTGTAACCACGTTGGAGAAGAAACTTAACAAGCCATGAAGCAATGTAACCTGAAGCACCAGTCACACACACAACCTTACCTGCTTCACTACTACTACTCATCCTTCCTCACAATTTCTTTCTCATCAGGAGACTATAGATAGATGTTTAGTTATATTCTAAGAGGAGAAGTTTGGTTTTTATTTGTTAAATTGGACAAGACTAAATAAAGCAAGTGCACCGCATGTGAATCATATTTTTTAAGTTAATGCTGGAGGCAACATGGTCCAAGGTAGAAAATGGAAATGATGAATATAATAATAATAATAATAATGTAGGTTTATGTCAAACTGGTATAAGGAGTGAGTAGTAGTAGGTTTACTTACTAACCTCACCAACCCATAAATTGCTTCTAACAAATAGTTTCATCCCATTTCTCCTTTGTTGCATATTCTACATTTAAGACTCATTGGTACTCGTGATGATAAGGTATGACATCATTTTATTTATTAAATTAAACTTTCACATACGTAAATCTTAGATCATTTTATGGAAAAGGGTCTCATGCCTATCTCTTCGTCATTCCTCGTGCTCATGATCTAATGGATAAGAAATCATGAAAAACAAATAAATAAATCATTGAAAGAGAGAGAAGAAACACAGATGAAGGGTTGAGATTGCTTTAGTATGGCACTAGGAGAGATAACTCTCATTACAATACGGGGCGACCTATTATTCAACACCCTATTTTTTTTTATCTTCTACATTATTTTTTCTCTTTCACTTAATAATTTAACATTTATTTAATTTTTATTCACTACAATAATTTTATTTAATAAAATTTAATATTTTACTTCATCATTATTCACATCACATTAAAAATTTAAATTATTGTTACAATGAATAAAATTTTATAAAATATTATGTGTGGTCTCCATTCTCTCTTATTTAATATGCTGAACCTTTTTAACACCAATTAATCTACATCATTTTTAACATTTAATTCAACACTCTTTTACAAATATTTATCTATTAAATAATATATTCAACGTTACTTTATACATAGTCATACTCAACTTTCTTGCAGACAATCTCACAAATCTTATAAATTCTACCCGATACAGTGCTGTTATCATGTTTTATTATTTCTTAATATGCTCTAATTTATACTTATCAATTTAAATTTTTTTAATTGTTATTAGAGTCAAAACAGGACTATATATACATGTCATTGTTATTAATCAATTATTTTGATATAGTGTATAGATAGTTGTCATGAGTTGTTAATGTATATATAATTTACATACCATCTCTTTTTTCAATAAACAAACTATAAAACATATTTATTTTTGAGATTTACAGTAAAAAGTATTATCAAACTAAGTATAAAATCAATTCAACAGCTTTTAAATCGAACCTTTTATTTTAATTTTTTAAATTTAACTTTTAAAGTCAAAAGAAAAAAATCTTGCAACTAACTCTAAGACTCTATTTGACAAGACATTTTTTGAACTTATAGCTTATAACTTATAAGTTCATATGACAATAAAAGACCTATTTGATAACAGTCTTTTCATTACGAGCTTAAAGCTTATTTTCTAGACGCTATTTTAAATAGCGTTTTAACTTATAGCTTATCGTTTTTTCTTTCTTTTTTATCCTTATTATTTTATCTAAAACCAATTACTACCCTATATAATTAATTTGAATTTACAATAAAATAATTATATATTAAATGTCTTTTATGTCATTTTAATTGATCAACTAATTGAACTGCTAATTTTACCAAACACTTCAATTAGCTTATCAGCCATAAGTCATCAGCCATCAGCCATCAACTATAAGCTATCAGTCATTAGCCATCAGTCATAAGTTATAGGCTATCAGCTAGCTTATCATCCAACTGCTATTTTTATCAAACAGAACCTAAGTATGAAAAGAAATATTTGGAAAAAGATGAAACCATGCGCTAAGATCATTTTCCTAATGGTGGTTACAACTCTTAGCAGCAGTTAAGCTGTGAACTTACATTTCCAAAATATATGAAAAATTGCAGTAGTTGCTCTATTAAAGTTCTAGTCACAACAAAATGGATGATAAAAACCAAAACCAATCATAGATTCTGATAATTATAAAGCACTGATAAACTTATATATGTTTGGTACAGTACCAACCAAGCCTTATTTTACATTAAGAAATTACTCATCCTTATTCAGAGTTTATGATTATCAATATTTTTCTCTAAATGAAATACCATGAATTAGAAGTTAATAAACTTTTTCTCTTTTAGACTTTCTACGATCTCTCAAAGGCTCACTTCTAGAGGCACTACATCATAAAAGCCCTATGAAAGCGCTTTTTTTTGGGCTTTAAAAGCGCTTTCATCGGTGGCGCTGCTATAGGTTTTAGTAGCGCTTTTTGTTTAGGCAAAAGCGCTTTCGTAGGTCTACCCAAGGCAGCGCTTTTTCTTAAAAAGCGCTTTCTTAAGTAGACTTTTAGCAGCGCTTTTTTCTGGAAAAACGCTTTCTTAGGCCTACCTTAGAATGTCTTTTATGCTTTCTGTAGGCACCCTAAGAAAGCGCTTTTTCAGTAAAAGCGTTGCCTTAGGCCACCTATGAAGCGTTTTTTGATAAAAGCGTTGCCTTAGGCCTACCTATGAAAGCGCTTTTAAAAGCGCTTTCTTATGTATACCTTAGGCAGCGCTTTTACTCAAAAAGTGCTTTCATAGGTGGCCTAAGGTAGCGCTTTACTGAAAAAATGCTTTCTTAGGATTTTTTTACTGAAAAACCAAAAATTTATATAATTTTTAAACCTACATTTTTTGCAGCATTATTTCATAAACCTATAATTCATAAACCTACAATTCATATAGCTGTAATTCACAAACCAGTAATTTACAATCCTAATCCCGTTATTTCAACAAAGAGATTATATATGATCATACATAAAGTCCGAGCCGAGATGTGAAGTCGGGAGTGGGTTTGTATGGGGTCGAGCAAGAGCCTGGATAGAAGTATATGGGCGGAGTTTGAGGTGGATCCCAGGTGAGGGGAGAAGACCTAGAGTATGGCCCGGGTATATATCCCGGACATGCATCCTGGGATCCAACTCGGATTGAGTACGTGCGTTACGACTAGGTTGAGGAAGCTGATGCATTGACACCAGCGACGTACGTTATGTTAAGAAGTTATCATTGCCTGAAACGGTTGATGCTTCATCTTCTGGTTACAGTTAATGTGCTGGAGGCCGTTATTAATAGAGAAGAAGGAGGCTCATGAAGTCACTCGTATATATAGGGCTCCCGCCAGCGGGATAAGTAAGACAATCATAGCTTGGAGCTCAAGAGATCATAATTGAACCTCCAAATCTCTAAATACAATCATAAAGGTTTTTCCTGCAAGAACATTTGGCGCCTACCGTGGGGCCTCGGTGAAATTAATCCCAGGCCACCGCATTATAGACGTTAGAACACGATGTCAACAACTTCACCAACCGATCCACCGGATCTGACTCAGTTGTTGGCTATGATCGATGACCTGCGTCAACACAAGGACACTTTACAAGATAGTGTTTAAGCTATTAGCAGAAGAGTTTGGACGAAACAGAAGACCAAGAAGTAGAGCTCTTGGAGCCATAACCCTTGTCCCAAGCTATCTGGGAGGATGTTGCTCTTGAGAATTTCAAGCCTCCCGTCCTGGTAACGTACGACGGGAAGTTTGATCCTCAGGAGCACATCATTTCGGTTAATAATATGATGGCGTTAATTTGAGCAACAGATTCCCTCAAATGCAAGTTGATGGCTGGCACATTCAGGGAATCCGTTTTGCATTGGTACATGGGGTTACCGCGACTTTCCGTGGTTAGCTATCAAGATTTCAATAGGAAAATTGTTCAGCAGTTCTCAGCAAATCGCCATCGTAAGGTGGCCAATACTTCTCTCTTCAACATTAGGCAACAACCGGCATAGTCGTTACGGGACTTCATGGCTAGGTTTAACGAGGAAACCATAAAGGTTTCACACCCTAACCAGGAAATCTTTGTGGCGGCATTTCATCATGGACTCAAGACCGGCCAATTCAACGAATCTTTAGCTTAGAAGACAGCTAAGAATATGGACGAAATCATCACTCGGGCGGAGTGTTATATGAAGGGAGAAGAGAGTAACATGGAGAAGAGAGCCCGGGATTCCAAAGATAAGGGTGCTGGGTGAGATGATAGAGCCGAGCACAAGTCTCGGCCACGGGACCACACGACGGTCAGAGAATGCACCTGTGAGAAGCGTCTTCAATCCCGGGGGTATCCGGCCACAATACCCGGGGAAACTTTGACACCTTTAAACGCCAGGAGAGAGGACATTCTCCGTGACGTGAACCATTTGAACTTGCTTCCCAGGCCTTGGAGACCTCAAACGGCCAATGCTGTAATGGGAAAACATTTGGAAGCTTGGTGTGAGTACCATCGCATAAGAGGACACACGATTGAAGCTTGCGTCCATCTGCAAAGAGAAATTGAAAAACTAATCCAGCGGGTAAGCTATCATCCTACGTGAAGGATGACTCTGAGTAGGCTAATAAGCGTGGTCCATCTCCAAAAGGAGAGTCGGCTTCTAACTCGTGATCTAAAAAGAGGGGAAAGGTTGTGGAGGAAGTTAAGGAGGCAAGAGCAGCTCGGCATACGCTCAATACCATCTCTGGGGGGTTTGCTGGTGGTGGATCCACCATGCTGCCCAAAAAAGGTATGCACGTGGGGTAGGTCATGTGGCCCGGATTGGGTCGGCTAATGAGGAGCCTGGGGTGATAAATTTTTCGCGGAAAGATGCCAAGGAGGTCTTGCCTCATGAAAATGACCCCATGGTTATTGAAGTACAAATCAGAGATTGGGGGGCTAAAGCGGATATTGATTGATCCGGGAAGTTCTACTGATGTTCTTTACTGGGAGGCTTTCAAGGGGATGAGCTTTGATCCAAAGGAGTTGTTGCCATTCAGTGAGACCCTAGTCGGCTTCTCCGGTGAATAGGTTCAGGTGTTGGGTTATCTCCCAGTTCTCACTACTTTTGGGACCGAGGAAAATGCTAAGGGTGTCCGAGTTCGGTATCTGGTAGTCAATGCTTCGTCACCTTATAACATCATCATTGGATGTCTTTCGTTCAATGCGATTGAGGCGGTTTTATCAACTTTGTACCTAACAATGAAGTATCCCCTAGGGAATGGTCGCGTTGGGGTCATCCGGGGTGACCAGGGGTTAGCTCAGAAATATTACAAGGACAACATGAAGATTAAAAAGAAGTTAGTTCCAGCAGAAGATCCAGCAGACCATGAAGTTAGCATGGTTGATATTGATCCAAGGGAGGATTCCAGAGAAGATGGTTTGACTCCTCAGGAAGAGACCAAGGAGGTTTAGATCGGTCCCTTGCCTTCAGAGGTCACACATCTAGGGACACAACTTTCTACCGAGGAGGAAGCCGAGATAGTTCAGGTTTTGAGACAGAATCTAGATCTCTTCGCCTGGGAACCCGCGGACATGCCCGAAATAAACCTGGATGTCATGTGTCATCATTTGGCTCTGGATCCAGAGGTGAAACCGGTGTCTCAACAGAAGCGTAAAATGGATGAAGAGAAGAGGAAAGTTGTTTCTGATGAGGTGGAGAAATTGATCAAGGCTGGTTTTATTAACGAAGTTCAGTATCCGACGTGGCTGTCTAATGTAGTTATGGTGAAGAAGAAGACCAGTAAATGGAGGATGTGCGTAGATTTCACTGATCTTAATAAGGCGTGTCCAAAGGACCTTTACCCCCTTCCGCACATAGATCGTTTGATTGATGGATCCTCCGGGTTTCGTCTTTTGAGTTTCCTGGATGCTTATTTCTGGTACAATCAAATCAGGATGAACCCGGCTGATGCTTCGAAGACGGCCTTCATGACGGATCGCAAGAATTTCTATTATAGAGTTATGCCTTTTGGGCTGAAGAATGCAGAAGCTACTTACCAAAGGCTCATGGATATGGTTTTCGCTCCTCAAATTGGGCGGGTTATAGAGGTCTATGTGGATGATATGGTGGTGAAGACTGGGGAAGGAAGTAAGCATGTGGTTGATATAGAAGAAACCTTTGCGGCTATTCGGAAGTATGACATGCGCTTGAACCCGGATAAATGCACTTTTGGGGTACAAGCCGGAAAGTTCCCTGGCTTCATGTTGACGAGTCGGGGAATCGAGCTTATAGCTTATAGCTTATAAGTTCATATGACAATAAAAGACTTGTTTGATAACAGTCTTTTCATTACAAGCTTATAGCTTATTTTCTAGATGCTATTTTAAATAGCGTTTTAGCTTATAGCTTATCGTTTTTTATTTCTTTTTTACCCTTATTATTTTATCTAAAATCCATTACTACCCTATATAATTAATTTGAATTTACAATAAAATAATTATATATTAAATGTCTTTTATGTCATTTTAATTGATCAACTAATTGAACCGCTAATTTTACCAAACACTTCAATTAGCTTATCATCCATAAGTCATCAACCATCAGCCATCAACTATAAGCTATTAGTCATCAGCCATCAGTCATAAGCTATAAGCTATCAACTAGCTTATCATCCAACTGCTATTTTTATCAAACAGAACCTAAGTATGAAAAGAAATATTTGGAGAAAGATGAAACCATGTGCTAAGATCATTTTCCTAATGGTGGTTACAACTCTTAGCAGCAGTTAAGCTGTGAACTTACATTTCCAAAATATATGAAAAATTGTAGTAGTTGCTCTATTAAAGTTCTAGTCACAACAAAATGGATGATAAAAACCAAAACCAATTATAGATTCTGATAATTATAAAGCACTGGTAAACTTATATATGTTTGGTATAGTACCAACCAAGCCTTATTTTATATTAAGAAATTACTCATCCTTATTCAGAGTTTATGATTATCAATATTTTTCTCCAAATGAAATACCATGAATTAGAAGTTAATAAACTTTTTCTCTTTCAGACTTTCTACGATCTCTCTAAGGCTCACTTCTAGAGGCACTACATCATAAAAGTCCTACGAAAGCACTTTTTTGGGCTTTAAAATCGCTTAAAAGCGCTTTCATTGGTGGCGCTGCTATAGGTTTTAGCAGCGCTTTTTGTTTAGGCAAAAACGCTTTCGTAGGTCTACCTAAGGCAGCGCTTTTTCCTAAAAAGCACTTTCTTAAGTAGACGTTTAGCAGCGCTTTTTTCTGGAAAAGCACTTTCTTAGCCTACTTTAGAATGTCTTTTATGCTTTTTGTAGGCACCCTAAGAAAGTGCTTTTTCAGTAAAAGCACTGCCTTAGGCCACCTATCAAAGCGCTTTTTGATAAAAAGAGCTGTCTTAGGCCTACCTATGAAAACGCTTTTAAAAGCACTTTCATATGTATACCTTAGGCAACACTTTTACTCAAAAAGCGCTTTCATAGGTGGTCTAAGTCAGCGCTTTACTGAAAAAACGCTTTCTTAGGGAAAAAAATTTACTGAAAAACCAAAAATTTATATAATTTTTAAACCTGCATTTTTTGCAACATTATTTCATAAACCTGTAATTCATAAACCTGTAATTCATATACCTGTAATTCATAAACCGGTAATTTACAATCCTAATCCCGTTATTTCAACAAAGAGATTATATACAAATACCATTATATATCATTGTTATCCAAAATATATATACACCATTGTAATTAAATTCACATATTTTTAACATTACCAAAATCAACCCTAACAAAATTAGCCCTAACAATAACTAAATCATTCCTAATGTATGAACAAAACACGGCCAATTATATATTCAAGGTCCTGGTCCTGCAAGATTTGAACATAATAACATGGTCAGTATTGTATTCACACAATAACATATTCATAATACTTTTCACACAATAATGTATTCATACCTTATATGATTTTTTGCTCAATAAAATATTGACACAATTCCTCTTTGATTTCTTCCAACTGAAGTTTCGTGTAATATTCACACTTGTGTTCATCGAAGTACTACATAACAAAACATAATATGCACTATTTAGTTAAAAGTAATAAATTATATGAAATATCTGATAAATAATAAAACAAATCCTAAGTTATAAATCCATACCGTGACTGGAATCTCTATTTGATTCATTTGAAGGGTTTCTTTGATAAACCTCAAAACGAAGTATCCACAATCTATGTCGTTTTGCTGTTGAGGACACTACATAAAAAAACAAATAAGAATATATAGTTATCTTGTTTTATCAAGTAGCATAAATATTATAAGCAAAATTGTGGAAATTAATATACCTGCACTTTGATCCAATTAATGTTGTTTGATTTAGCCTGTCGTACTCGAGCTTCTCTTTGACATTAGAATACTTGTATTTCTTTAACAAATTAAAAATATATATTTAGAACAATGTCATAGAAATAATTAAATATATAAATACACACGAATATTTAGAATAATCTCACTTACGTATCAATCATTAACTTCATATCCAGATAATTTGTCCAATCACCGTCAACCGAATTCAAATAATAGGCCACTTCTTTTATAGGATCGATAGCAACCAACAACCAATGACGTCTATAAATCAAAATAAAAGTTTAGATGAAAATTTTCTACGCAAAAAATACAAATATTAAAATGAACTTAGAATGAAAATCTAACCCTGTAGGAATAGTATTATATGCCCAAAGATACAAGCTTTCTGTACTGCCGGTTGCCATGAATCTCTCAACTAAGTGCTCTCTTACTGACTCTGATTCCCTAATAATTGTCGCTCATGCCAATAGAGTACAACATCTTTTTGACCTCATACGTTCGATTGGGAAGAACATTATCCTCTAGTAGCATATCTTTCATAAGGGCTAATAACTTTGTGAAACTTTTATCTGACCATCCATTGCTCGCCTTTAAGTTGTATTACTTTAATACCGCAGACAATCTTGTGAATTTTGTGCAACTATTATACAACGGTTTCTCTGCATCGCTTACCAACCTCTCGAACATTTTGGGACAATCATTAAGATCTTCTTCAAGCGCTTCTGCAATCTCTTCGACTCGATCATAATCATATGTATCTGTGCAATTGTCGTTTGAAGCATAGGTCATATTATCCCCTGATTCAACATTCTCGTTACTTTTCTCACCATGCATATTCCAACATGTATAACTTCTATCAATTCCATACCGTATTAAATGCGATGCCAATTGAACCGCGTCAACCTGGTTCCCATAATTGCAACACAAACAAGGACATGTCATTCGACTGGGGTCTTTGGCGTGCGCAACAACAAACTTAACGAATTCCGATACCCCATTCTCGTACTCTTTCGACAATCGATTGGAATACATCCATGTCTTATCCATGGTTTTACTAATTAATCTAAACAAAAACAACTAATTCGGGCACAAAACGGTATACTGCATTTTTGTCAAAACGCAAAGTATACACGGAATGAATTCGGAGCAAGAAAGCACAACATATTTACGCAATTTAAGACAAATTCATCCCAATACCAGTAATTTGAGGAAGAAATTTATCTCGGATTTACCGAACAACAACATCGAGAAGTCAAACTCACGGAAACACAGGGAATGAGCGATGTACATATAAAATAACATCAAGGATACGTCATAACATATAAAACAATTCAAGAAACTTATATGATGCACATGAACAATTCAAGAACCAAGTAAGTTCTAAAGAAACTCAAGTTATTAATCAATTCACATTCGAAAATGGAAAATCAAATTCAAAGTAAGTTCTAAATCCATAAGAAATTAGAATGTATGAATGTACATGATGCGTATTTACAATGGAATTAGAATGAACCGAATGTTAATACACAAAAAGTTGGATCAAAACCAAACAAACTTTATGCCATTGCTAAACAAATGCCCTATTAAACTCATTCATGCAATATTCAAGAATTAAAACTAAGATACGTTACCATTTACAAGTCTCAGACAACAACACATCATATCATGAACCAAGAAAAAAAAGTCAATTTAAAACCATCGAAACTCGACATAAATGTCATCCAAACATCAAAACAACCTAACTTGTGCATTAAACATCAATTAAATCACACATTTGCACCAACTTACCATGTCCATGCAGCACTACATCATATCATAAAGTAATAATTAAATTTGAACTAAAATTTTATGATAAATACAAGTTAACTTCTAAAATCACCAAAACAAAAATTTAACCAGGTTTCTAACTTCTTTGCAATATCCGGGCAGCATCACACATGAACATATATGCCTCAAAATACCAATTCAAACATGTTTGAATAACTCAACACCAACAAAGCTTCAATTAGATTTAAATTAATAAACAACTCCATCAGTTTAATACAAACTTCCAATCAAAACATACTCAAATAACATCAAGAAACAAACCACACACCGGCAGAAATAAATTTTAATCACCATAAGAAAATATCAAAAAGAGCACATAACATCCCCTTAAGCATATCATCAAGAAGATAATTTGAATGCTAACTACACAGTCCATTTTAATGGCAGATTGAAAGTTAAGAAAGAACACATTCACAGTGCATGTCAAAAGTCATCAAATTATAATCATGGAAACAGCCGCCTTAATCTAAGCTTGACACAAAAAAACCATAATCAAACTTCAACTTAAACAATAACAACAAAAATGAAACATTATGTAAGTACGGCGAGTAGAACACATGAGAGCAAATACGGAGAAATTTTTTAAACCTATGAAAGCGCTTTCTCTTAAAAGCGCTTTCGTTGAGGTGCTGCCAAAACTTATTTTTGGCGTAGCGAGGAATAAATTAAACTCCCAACTTCTTTGCTTTTTTTTAGAAACTTGAAATGTTTGCATCAGAGGCTTATTATCTAGACACCTGATAACATAATTTATTTAAAAAAAATTATTAGAAAAGTTAGAAGAAAAAACATTTTTCTCAATTGAATAATAAAGCTACTTACTTGCTTGGAATTTGCAATGTTGGGTACATATCACGTAAAATCTTAGTAAGTTCAGAGAAATGTATAACTCTTTCAACCAAACAATATCTTCCAGTAGCAGAAGAATCCTCATATGCCAGAATATGTGCATTTGCAACATCCTTCACAGTGGTCCATCCAAAAGCAGCATTCATAAATTTTTCTGAACCTGCATAATGAAATCGAATCAACGAGTTTAATGTGAAGTCAACTTTCTTTGAATGTTTTTGCTCTAAAACCATATTTGAAATAAAAAACATTGTTCAGCAAAAAAAATGTTACTACCATTTATTAAGTCAAAAATGAAAGCAGAACTTTGGTTAAGCACAGGTTGCAAGAGAGGGCCAATAGTCACAGTTGGATTCAAAACAATATAGTCAATATTGTTTTCTATTAGAAATTTTGTTGCAGCCTCTTCTCCTGAAGTCTTCGCATACGAATACCACATCTGAAATAAAATCAAAAAATTCACATTCACATTTACGATTATTACAATAATTATAACTAGATTAAGACTTGCGCGATGCATGGTTTCTAATTAGTTTTTAATACTTTTTATTGTATTTTATTTATTTTAAGACTTTTTCTTCATAAATGTGCTTAATAAATTATATTTAATAATTTATTATGAGTTATATTTAGACTACAGTGACATCAATTTGGCAATAAAGAGTGTTGAAACTCATTATTCTATCTGTTTTCTACTTCATCAACCTAGCTCTCACATTTTTTTCTCCCCTCAAATTCATATTGTATGTGTCACCATGTAACATTTCTTCTTGGTGGTGTGATAACTTCATTCCTCCGCACCACCCCTTTGCTAAGCTGGATTTTCTTTATTCTACCTCTAACGTCATCACACAGATTCGAGACGGTCTTCTCTGATGGACTATTTTGATCTTTTCCGATGGACTGATGTTTTTGATTTTTCCTAAAAAAATACAAGAGTTTGTTTTAAATTGTTATTTGTTTGGTGTTTGACTTGCCTCTGATCTCTGTTTCTTTTTAGTTTTGTTGAGATTTGCAGTTTTCAAAGTGCTTGTTTGATGTCATCAATGATAGAATGCATTGCACCAGTATCAATGATAGCAATCAAAGGTGTACCATTAATAAAGCATGTACCTCGGATAAGCCTATCCTCAACCGGAGTCTCGGCACAAGACAATGCAAACACTATCCCTCTAGCTTGCTCCTTCTTCGGCTTCTCACACTTAGTACTAATGTGCTCTTGTTCACCGCAGTTATAACAAGTCACATCCACACTAAATTTGCAATCAACAACTTTGTGACCCGACTTGCCACACCTAAATCACCT